>MU943234.1:0-10001 GCA_036418165.1 Cooperia oncophora | reverse complement strand
GGTTTCCAGGGAAATGCTTCGCTAACGAGTCTGTGGCAATGTCAACCCCTAACGACCTAGGGACAGGGCTAGGTTCCCAGCTTCTTACCTGTTTTCTCAGAAGATTTCAAGAAAATTTGCCACTTTTTTTCCCATAAATTTTTCCGTAGAGCGGGGGGGGGAGAGTCAACAAGCCGGGAAAAACTTTTAAACCTTTTTCCCAACGCGGCAAATTTCTCTCGAAGGCACATACGATCCCCCTCTCCCAACAACGACCAAATGCGACCCCTCTCCTCCACGACGATGCTGTACCCTGACTAGTGGCAATTTTCACAGTTTGGATGGGAACCAAAAGCTGAAAACATTCCCTTGGGCAGTAGAACCTTCCCCCCCCCCCCCAACATGAGGCTTGCGTTTGCGTAGTTTAACAACAAATTCTCAGCTAGGACCGGACTGATAAGGTAATGATGAAGTCACCGACGTTTGTAAATTTGTAGCCAGATTCACCCTCGACATAGACGAATCTGGCGCAGTTTGGCCTAAAGGGGGCACCAAGTGGAACTGAGCGAGGGGACAAACCACCTTGCGGAGGACGTAACTTCCTGTTGCCATGTTTGTTCACCTGTGCTAATCTTAAGCTTCACGAAGCTAACTAGCTTTTAAGCTTCACGAGAGTTTACAGGTTCCACCTAAGTTAGACCCACATTGATATGAACTATCAAAGGAAACAAGCGAAAGTGCAGAACTACCCTCCCCGAATTATAATTTAATGTTTAGATACGGTAGCATAATACTTCTTGCAACGCACATGTCCCGATTGCTCTCTTCGCACTTGTCAAAAGTAATTCAACATCTTTATTAACCATCCATTAGCCTTCATGATTAATTATTCCATTAAGAAGGTTTTTTGAAATCGCTTAATGCGTAGTGGAGTCTGTGGATTCTTAGTCCGACGAATAGTAGCACTTTGCCTCCTACATTCTTAGGTGTTTTTTTTTTCGCATTTTCGTTGTTGAGCGCCAGAAAGTAAACCAGCTCCCGCGATCCCTTTCCTCATGCTCATGGTTCAGTTTCCTACAAAGGTCACCTGTCGGGGTCTGTGCTTTCGCTGATTATCTACTTGCTTTAGCGGGCTCCAACGTGTCACTGCAACGTGCTAGAGTCCCCCCCCAAACAGTTCTCTCTGCTCGAGGGACACGATGAACGTCTTTCACGAAGAATCTATCAACTGGTTCGTAGCGTTGTTCGTTTGACATCCTGTGGAATCCTACAGAGATATTTGTCAACATACAGGGGGGCGGGGGTGAAAAAAAAAATCACATTGGCCGACTCACATATCAGCAAGGTTTTCGCAGCCCAGATCAGAGGACGTGTATACGAGTACTAGGGCGGAAGATATCCAAGAGGTTCCTCGAGAAGCGGAAGCAGGCGCTTTCGTCCATCACCTTCATGTACACCAAAATATGAAGTCATCTCCAGTCGCAGCCTGACTGGAGAAGACCTTTGAAATTCAAACGTTCACCTCAAACAGCTTGCGAAAGTTCCGGACGTGTAGTTCAACCATAGCTACTGTACTTTCGATCTGGAAGGCTCCAACATCGAGCAGCTCCGACAACGTCGCCACGGTCCAGGATACCATCTTCACCGCAGTCGCCAAGGCGCGAGTTGGTGGTATGGACCGGAAGTTCCTGGAATGTGAAGACCGATATTTTCTTCGTGGACCCCGGACTGAAGGTGAGCGCTGACGGTTACATCGAACAACTCGAGGAGAATATCCTGCCTTCGTCGCCCGTACCATCGCGGAAACTTCGTACTGCTACAGGATTGGGTGCCTCCACATAGATTCGAAGGGCGTTGGAAAAACTCTCGCCCACTTGGAATGGAAGGGAGTTGAGTACTTGAAGAAGATGGATATCTAAGTACATCAATTGACCTAAACCCCCTCAATACCCGGTTCGAGCGGAAGTGGTCTACAGTAGCGAAGAAATCAACGATCTCGCTGAACTGAGGTACCGAATCACGGTCGCGTGGCAGAATCTCTCGATGGCGCTCGTCCAGAAGGCTGTGGCGGAGTATCATGACACAATATGCTGTTGAATATGGTGGTGGAAATGTCCAACCAGAATTTGATAAAGTTTGTAACTTATAGCGCCTCCCAAAGTCACAGGAGGAACGAGAGAGTGCCTTTTCTTTGCCCCCTCCCCTGTTATTTGGCTGCTGAACAGACAGAACCGGGTGGTTGGGTCCTTTCCCGTCTGCAGAGGCAGCGTTCAATCCCAGGTCACAGGAGCGTTTTAACGGTTGCGAGGTGAGAGAGCCGTAACTACTCCATCCACCAATCATGCCACTAGCGCACGGCAGGTGTTGCACCATGAGCCGTCGTTCAAGGCCTCTCTCATCACTTCTTGATTCTCTTGTCTCTGCCCACTATCTTGATTCTCTTCACACTTTCGTCCCAGCGAATCACGAGGAGATGTCGTATATCGTTTCTTGTATTTCTTCTAGCCTTTCCAAGATTGAGCAACTTTATTGAAGGCCTACGTTTCGGCGTCTTCGCCTTCGTCAGAGCCTGAAATGGTCAAAAAACATTTCGAGACCTGCTCGCTCAAACATTTCAACAATACTCAAGACGATTTCCACATACCAGTAAATCACCCAACGGTATCGATCTAGGCGGAACGCTGGCTTACCTTGATCTTGGACGCACTTTTTTGACCATTTCAGGCTCTGACGAAGGCGAAGACGCCGAAACGTAGGCCTTCAATAAAGTTGCTCAATCTTGGAAAGGCTAGAAGAAATACAAGAACTATATACATCATGCCAAGATTGCAAGAAAGTCGAACATGGACTATTCTGAGACTTGTACCAGCCGTGTAGTGTAAGGCCCGGTGATATCACAGTGATCTGCGGTGAATACAGTAGTAGAGAACAAAATTTATTAGTTTACAGGTAGGTAATAATAGTAGAAGTAGAATATTATGAAGTATGGTGGCGTTGACGTTGTGGGCGAATTTGGGACGTTGACGAGACGGTGAGTGCGATCCTGGTCGGCGACGACGGCGAAGACGGCGGCGGGAGGTTTTGGCCGGACCAACAGGAGGAGTACCGAACTGTCACTCAACAACTGGGCCGCCCTTTTATAGCGGACCCTTGGCCCTCTTGACCACCGGCGGGGTGATCACTCCAAGATCGCAGGGCCGCGCCCTACGATCCCCTGATCTCCACAGCCGACAACTTCCGACTTGTTAAAGATGGTCTTACAGTATTGTTCGCTGCAGATGATCGTGTGTGTTGCCACTTACACGCTTCTTTCCTCTGATTAACAACTTGAGGAGAATGGGAAGGTGACGCGCCAAATCTAGCCTCATTGACACGCCCATTCATCCGCCGCGAACAAGACTACCTCCAAAGCGTAGTCGACGGTTTCTTCTACCCTTTCTTCACTGGCAAATCAGCGTCCAATTGTTAACTTTCACATGAACACTACAAGCCAGTCGCAACTGGAAAATGTGTCTTTCAAAGCACTTTTCACAGTACGACGACCTCCCTACCCATCCTATCTACCTATCATCCTCCGAACCTCAAGTTCCTAGCCCCTTTTCCGGAGCTTTTTCGAACAATCCTCCAGTTTATTAACTGGTAAGGGGAGGGGGTATAGAGAAACGTGAACCGAGAAGGACCGATGAAAGTCTACAAATGAAACATTTTTGGCAAAGACACTAAAGAAGAAGTAGCAATGATTAAAGTGACTCCGCCCATACGATCGGCCTGGAAAGTGCCTTTGAGGAAGAATTCAAAACCGTTTTTCGCTCACATGCACAATAAGATCGGAATTTGTTAGAAATTGACCAGCTCATTTTGTTGAATTTCAATTTATTGTAAAAGCCGCGTCATTAGTGGCAGAATGCTTCCCTTATGAGACCGAACAGGGAGAGATAGCAAAGCCGACCACAAGGAGAATGACGTGACATTCCGGATTTCGGAAGGTTTCTCCTGGCGATTCTCAGAACATTCCTCCTTTCTGAACGCGTAATGTGAATATGTTTGCATCTCAAAAACGTTTTTTTAAGGGGTAAAATTTCAATTCTCACAGCCTTTCTAGGGAACACACCATCCATAGAGCGTTCGCCGGAAGAGGGTCTGACGAAGCGATTCGTTGACAGATTTCCCTAGAATTAGCAACGACAAATGTGCACGAGACCGCCTCGTTGCGGATTTCCCTCAGAGCAGCTCTTTCATTTCTTCTTTCTGACAGTTCAATGCACAATGGGTCCTTTTAAAGAACTGAACCTTCTCGCAGCGGTCCCTATGACGTTGCCATTTCTTCATCATTGATCTTGTACACCCGCTAACAGGCGCAGATTCATCTCACCAACACATTCTTCACTGCGTGGCCTGCTCAAAATGTGGCCCCAGACCTCACTACAAAGACACATTCCGCAATTACCCAATGAAAAGAACGTCTCTCTCTCTCTCTCTCTCTCTCTCTGGTGTTTTGGTCCGTACATCTCAGGGGGGGGGCTGTTCCACTTCGTGACTCGACAGTGAGTGAAGAGGGTGCTGTGATTGGACGAACGCTACTCTGGAAGTTGCCCCACCCATCTGAGACGAGTTATACCAGCGAAGCTAGATCCACAATTACATCTGAGATGCTTTACATCCATCAGGTGTATGAGGGACTCTCGTAGTCACCCTCGTCTCCCAGCTAGTCGTACTCTACTCATAGTTTTCTCTCGTTCCCTCCCTAACTCAGTCTCAGTTCGGCTTAATGGGGAAAATGGCATAAGTGGATCACTTATAACGCATTTGGTACTTTTAAGACAGAGATTTACAGGTCTCACCAATTGAGACTGTTTAATTAACAGGATGGCAAAAGGGTTAGTTGAGAAGTGCAAATTTGCCTTCCATAGGTCGTAACAGCGCCGGCTAGCGCACACTGCGGTCGTTTCTTGCTATCTCCAGGCAGGGTACAGCATCGCTGTTGTGAAACCCAGGGGGGGTTGGGTTTGTTTCCGTACTTTTTGCGCTGGTGAGGGAGGTCGTATTTGATGCATCGTTGGCAGAAGGGATGGGGGTCGTACGTGGCTTTTGAAAGAAATTTGTCCGTGTTGGGAAAAAATTTTTCCCGGTTGTTGACTTTTCGTAATTTTTCCTGATTCCTTTTCCTCCAGGGCACATGGTTTGTTGGGGAATCCCCAACAGCAGGGGGGGGGTCGTATTTGACCGCCCAGGAGAGGGAGGGTCGTAGTTAGGCTGAGAAAAACTTGTTTTGATAGCTGATTTTTCTCGCTTCACGGATATTGTAAAAGCGGGAGGGAGAGAGGTCGTACTTGCGTCATTTTTGGTAAGGGGGGAGGGAGGGTCGTATTAACTTTATGGCCTTTCCAGAAGTGGTGGTTGACTTTTCGTGATTTTCCTGTTTCATGCGATGTTTTCGGGAAATTTTGGAAGAAAAGGCAGGAAGTTGGTGAAAATCTGAGAACTGGTAGAAGGGGGAGGGGTCGTATTGTCTCGCGGCTTTTCCTGTTCACATGTGCTATTAACCCTCCCCACCTCCGTCGACACGGTTCCATTCGATGAGGAAAGGACAGAGGGGCGGAAGGGGGTCGTGCCCAATCACCCCCACCACCACCCCAAAAAAAAGGGGGGGTCCGTAAAAAAATCTCTGAACCTGTAATGTGCCCTGTTTTCCCCTCGACGAAATTTTTGGGTAGAAAAACTGGTAAATGTGGGGAATTGGTAGGTAGGTTTGGAGAAGGAGTGAAGGGTCGTACCGAGAACCTCTTTAAGGGGGGGGGGGGAGGAGGATACTGACACAGACTGTACACAGTCTCTCGAGAGAGCTCCTACTGACACGACACCGCGATTTCACACATCACGATGCTGTACCCTGGGTCCCATGCCTGGGCTCTTATTTGGGGTATCTAACGACGATACTGTTCCACATAGTGCTTTTCTTCGCGGTTGAATCAACTTGCACCTACTAAAACCATATTTAGAACTCCCAAAACGTCACAAAATTAATTGGCAGGAATGTGTCTCAGGGTAGATTACCCTGTGTGGAACACCGAACTAAAGAACACAAGCAAAAGATTTTCGTACAATTCAAGGATTCTCATCATCATTAACTCCGAATCCATTAATCAACAATGAGTTTGTTTTGGTCTCCCCATACGCCTCACTCTTCTGACAGTGAGCTGCATCGCGCTCTATCAATCGTAAGACTTGCAAGCTCCTGATATATTGCCCCCACATTGCAAGACTGGTCTGCAGATCTGTTCCTTTTGCATGGCTAAATATGACTCTTGCTCGTTCTTTTCTCCTTCGATGAGATCGTGCCGTGCCGTGCTGCCGGCAACGGGGTGGAGGAGGAGGGCAGAGCACGCCCTGAAGAAGTATTTCCGCAAAATAGACCTCCTCCTCCAGATTTCCTGCTCTTTGAGCATGCCCCCCTCGTCATTCATACGCTACCTAGCAACTTCAGAACGCTCTCCCAATGCCGAGAATTTTTGCAGTTTCTCCGAAAAACCTCTCAACAAGGAGAGGGGATGGGGATGCATGTGAATGGGAAATAAGAGAAGAGCCAATAGTCACAGTCTTTTTTCTCAAAGCCTCTTCCTCCAGCGACCAAATACGGCCGGCCCACCTCGCTGGAAGATCCACACGTAGCCCCGAGTAAGAGATAGGGAGAACAACATTCGAAAAGTCTACGCTGTTGCCTAATGTAACTTGGAATTTGGGCATTCTACAACGCTGGTGCGCCCTCCTCTCACAGCTTATGGAAATCCGATGTTTAAGAACTTCACAAAATATCCTCACGAGACTATTTCTCATCTTTTCACTGCCCACTTCTGTTTTGTCCGCGAACGTATTCGCATATATGAGTCCATTACTCTGGTCATCATGATCGGCATTTCCTCCAAAGATTGATTCAGGGTGTTTTGGGGGTAGTCCGAACACGACATCATATCTCCTTGCGGCTAAGATGTTTGCGTCCGAGCCAAAAGCGCCATAGTTCGCAACTCTCTGCTCCGAGCGGATTTGACATCGTGACCAGCGAGTCAAGCTACCTTTTGGGGTGTGTTTTCACAAATGTGAATGTTTGGAGTGCGAAGGTGTTTTGACCTTGTGTGCGGGCGCCAGGCGGTCAGCTAGATGCGATATCCGAGTTCAGGGGCAGGTTGTCCTGAGTAGTAACTCTCTGAGAGAACCCACTAACTCATATGTACCCAATGCACCACAGGAATTCTCCGTTCATGCTGAATCGCTTTTTCTAACATTGGCTTTTCCCCTATGTCTGGCCCAATACCCATTGAGTGTTGTATGGATTTGGATAGGAGTTGACAAGCTTTGGCAGCATTCAACGAAAAAATGGCAATCGTTTAGCCGCCCCCCCCATTCTCCCTTCGGAGTATCTCACTACCTGCTTCGCTAGACAGTTCCTGACACGGCTATGGTGTGTGTAAAAAAAAAAATCACCTACTCGTGATGAACAATCCCGAAAATAGGTGGTCCGCAGGATATGGGTGGGTGAGATTGGCCTTGGATGATGCTGTTCGTCCACTGCACTGTTTGCAGTCCTGAAATGAATCAAGGTAATCGACAGGCCGACATTAACGCCCATATGTTTCGTTCAGTTTACAGGTTGCTTAACATTATTCTATCCTTTCAAAATACTATTCTACGAAGCCGGGTGAAGAATTGGTGCGGCAGCGCTCAACTTAATTGTAAACGTGTTCGACTAACACTTAGCCCCGCAACGCCGAATAGACTCCGACCCTTTTGGACCTTCACCTTTTGTATATTTTGGCTCTTGCTGATTTCTTGGCACGTGCCTCTGCCCAAATCGGCGTATTTCGGTATGTAGGCAGCAGCGCCCCTTGACTAAAATACTGCGCCCACCACAGTTTCTATCAGTAGTATTAGTTTTTCAGCACTTATACGCCGCCAGAACACACTGTGCTTAAGTTACTCCAGTGGCACAACTTCGCGCAAAGTGCCTTCTGTTAACAAGTGCTTGATAGAGCACTAGGTCCGCCCCCGATAGCCCCGCCCCTACCTGATGCACGCTACCTTCGCATTTCTGCTCTAACAACTTTTCCAGCGTTTTTTTCATTATCGCTCTATACATACATGAGGACTGACTGACAGCCCATTACGATGCAACACATTTGACCCCGTTCTGAATAGATGGCCCCGCCCACTTGTGGGACGACCCCGCCCAATGCAGGTATCGTCAATTTTACAGCACTTGTACAGCCTTACGGAGCAGAGTGGACCTACATTCTTCCACAACACGTCGCAACCTCGCGCGAAGCTCCTTCTGTAAATTCTCGAATTCTTCTTGCTTGAACGAAAACTTACTCGCGCTCCGACAGCCCCGCCCAGTTTTTAAGCTTCCTTTTCTAGCTTATTTTATTATTATAATATCGTCGAGATACTTCTCTCGAGTCCTAAACAGAACTCGGGCTTTTTTGGATTACCTGTGAAGAGATTTTGTTTTGTATTGCGCTCCATCATTCAGTCGTTACACCTACCTCTATTTAAAAACAGGAAATCCCCATCTCACTTTCATCACAATCTTCTCCAGCCTGCTATTTCCCGCGTCATGCAAACGAACAGTATCCCATTATTAGTAGGTACTTTTTCTCAGTGAAATTAAGGGCCCATTATTTCCCACCTGGTAGTTGTTGTGGTTATGAAAGAGTTAAGTACAAGAAAGTATATGTAATGGGGCTTCTTTTCGGTTTCTTTCTGGGACACTTGCAATTTCTATTTAATTACTCGGAATGACGTCAATGCGTCACGAAGTTCTCGCTATAGTTGCTGACTTTTGACGATGTTTTTTCATTTGAATCTTCTCGAGCAATTTCATGTTCATCTCATCACGATATACGTCGCGCTACTTTCAATCAAACTGTCAACTCGGTCGAAAATTACCCCGAACGCGGCTTGATCGGCCGAAAGCTTGGCGAACTTTGGCAGGTCATCCGTTCCGCCGAGCTTGCTTGTTATCCGATATCCGAGCTAACAAAAAGGGTATAATTAAAGACTTTTGAAACCAACAACACGCACATAAGGCGGATATGGAGCAGTTCCGTGGCGTAATGAACTACAGTCCTCATCATTGCGGACTGTCGGAGGCGGCTGTGCAACGCGGTCCAAATGGGCGTTCGGCCTCGTTGCTCTACCAATGGCGATCGGGTAAAGATCGATTTAGGGAGGGAGCAACCAATGATGGAAACGCCGCAGGTGCGAGCCGCTGATTGCGACCCGACAATTGCGGTGATGTTAAGTAAGCAGTAAGCAGGACACGCCGTACATCGGAAACCCTATCGGGAGTCGTATTGGGTCACTGGAGGGAGGGAGATAGCATTTGCCTCCCAAAAAAACCGTTTTTGAATCCGATTTTCTCGGTTTTTCCCGTTTCTACTTGCTTGATGGCAGCTTCTCTTAGGAAGAGAGGAGCAAACTTGGAAATTTCGGGGAAAAAAATCCGGAGGTGGTTTTGGGAAGTTATGGATTTGGGAGATATGGTCGGTAGGATGGGTGATGTAGGAGGGGAGGGGTGGGGGCGTATCAGAGAAGGGAACTTTGGGGGAGGGAATTCCAATTCACATTCCCAACGAAAGGATGTGCCCCGCATAGGCGTGTATGGGACGCAGAATCGACTTAATCAAATGGACCCTTTCGTCCTACCAAGGCATACTATCGTGATGTGGGGAATTTTCGCTAAAATTTGGACGCCGTATGAAACCTCGTGATGTGTTCTTCACCTCAATCACTCGAAAAACCCCAGAATCCCATTAAGCAGCGGACTGAACTTCGAACAACTCGAAAGTATCTGAAATAGTAAAGCTACCGCAGTGCCCGTGGGGACAGCAGCTTTCACTGCGAACGCTGGGGTGTGTCAAGGGAGGGGGAGGAGGAAGATAGGGATGGCTACTACGGTGCTAGTCATTCTCTAATCGTTGAAGCAAGAAGCCACAGCATGTCCGGAAAGCAGGCTGACCCGTGCCTAT
>MU943232.1:0-11417 GCA_036418165.1 Cooperia oncophora | reverse complement strand
AGAACACTTCAGACACCGGAAAAAAGTGGATTAAGGTCAGCAGGGGGTCGCCTGTGAAGAGTGCGGGGCACAAAAATTGTGGGCGGGGTCTGCTCTGAGGTGGGCGGAGTCAGACGAAGAATCTGTAAAATAGCTCAAGAGTACTTCAGACACCGGAGAAAAGTGGAGTACAGAACAAAAGGCGGATATCAGTTGAGTCTAGAACTGACAAGCTGAGGCGACTGGTACACAATAAGACATTATCATGGAAGGTACCCGGTGCCTAAGTACTGATGCCGATGGTTAGTGGCAAGTGGCTCGCTTACTACGCTCGGGATGCGTGCCAAATCTTGGACTAGCTCCGCCAAACAGACCACCCTACTACCCTCTAGGAATAGGGGGGGGGGCTCATATCATATTCGTCTTGGAGGATAAAAGCACTGAATTCCATATAGGCTGGCCCCCGCTATTCATTGTTTGGCTATATCGCATTCAATATGCCACTACGATTCTGAAAGGAAGTAGAAGGGTGCTGCATACCAAAAAAGATCTGATCAACAGAGAACGTCTTTCTTCTCTAACTGTGTTTGCCACTACACCACCTCTGCGCCCTACTTACAGCACTCACAGTTTTTGAGCCTCCAAAAGTCTCCATTCCAAAAAGAGGAAAAAATCAAAAAGTTAAAAAGCCTTAGTAAGATTAGTTCACTTTGAGAAAATTCCCGGAGCCGCCAGGGGCTAATCATTGTACAAAAAATTGTTTATGTACTTACAATCTGATGGCCGTTTTAGTCTGCCTAGGTATCTGTCTGTCTGTATGTCTGTCTGTCTCTCTGTCTGCGTAACTGTCTGTCTGTGTTTTTGTTACTTCTCCTCTCTGTCTGCCTGCCTATCTGTCTGTCTGTCAGTCAGTCAGTCAGTCAGTCAGTCAGTCAGTCAGTCAGTCAGTCTGTCTGTCTGTCTGTCTGTCTGTCTGTCTGTCTGTCTGTGTCTGTCTGCCCGTTTGTCTTGCTGTCTGTCTATCTTACTGTCTTCTGTATGTCTATTTGTCTGGCTCTCTGTCGTAGGTCTGTCCATCTATCTGTCTATCTGTAGGTCTGTACATATGTCTGTCTGTCTGTCTGCCTGTCTGTCTGTTTGTCTGTCTGTCTACCTGTGTCTGTCATCCTGCCTATCTCTGTTTTCTGTCTGTCTGTCTCTCAGTCAGTCGGTCAGTCAGTCAGTCAATCAGTCTTTCTGCGTCTGTCTGTCTGTCTGTCTGTCTGTCCGGTAAGGCGATGAACGACATCAAAAGGATGGAAAAGAGACTGAGCTATAGAAAGAGAACGAAGTGGCAATGACAGACTACTGAGGCACAGACATTTCTCAACATGGAAACTCGCAATCGTTGAAACTAGTAAACATCGCTTTGGCCATAGATAGCCTGAACGCATAGATGCTGTCAAATGTCAATGTCTTCTCTCCGCCTCTTCGGCCGCTCCCATCAAAATTACTTTCACACAACCGAAGGAATGTATAAAGAAAAAAAAGAGTTAGATATATTTCTCGTTCTACACGGATCTGAGTCATACAGACTCGCGATACCGTAATCCTGACTATCTTATAGAAAACGAAATTTCATCAGAAAGGTTACTGTCTCCGTAGTGCCCTCTCCCTAGTAAGGTCCCATACTTTCAAATTCAAGCCAGATTTTGATTGTAGTTCGACATCATTCCCTCATACAACTTTACTCACATTAAATATCAACGACTGGCGGAGATTGTTTAGTGGCAAAGCGGCACGCTTACCAAACGGGCGTGGGAGTCGAATCCTGGATCGGCTTCCGCCTGGGCCTTCTACCTTCCGGAGACGGTAAATTGGTACCAGATTCGTCTGGGAGGATAAGAACACTGACTTGTACATCGGCTGGCCCCCGCAAGTCATTGTATAGGCCACATAATTCTGAAGGGAAAAATGTGAGCCGCAAACTTCCCTTTATCTAGTCAGACTATTTTTGACAAGTAAATTCAATCTTTAGAGCTAGTATTAGTGAATATGATGGTGTAGTGGTCTGAATGAACAGTAGACCGCACAAGGGATGATCGACAATGACCAAAGGTTTAGTCGTTATCGGCCTTAAGTACCCCACTTCACGTAAGTAGTAATTCGATCGTAAACATTTCAAATAAATGTGCTATTGAGTCAAAATTTAATTTCGAAACGGTTTCAAATTCAATTCATTCCTTCGCTTCGTTGTGATACACTTCCATGAATTGCTTTGGTTTTGCCGAACAAAAATCGCTTGGGCCCCTTCTGCAATTGCGGAAATTAACAGAGACACGCAAATGACGCCATTATTATGGCGATTTTCCTTCAATTATATAGCCCATCAAGGTATTTTATGGGTTGCTCAAATGTTTTTGTCAGTGTTTGATGCTGTACTTCTGAACCCACGGCTAGATCTGGGCTAAATTTGAAAAAAGAGATGGATGCAGAGAACTTGTTTGACTTCATACTTCTGCAACACAGACTATCCAGTCAAAGCTTTCCATTGAGATGGGAGGGGAGCAGGGGCTAATAAACGCTAAACAAGTATTGGCTTGAAAAATTGCTGCTGATAATGCTTTTTATTTGAAAGCGGTCATTTTTCTTTAGAAAGTGAAACTGGAGGGCAAACTATCGACATGAAAGAGTTCATCCCGGAGCGAGATCAGAATACCTCTTTGAGCAGGGTTACGCCGGAGCTTCATACTGATTAACGTGGAACCCGAGCCAGGCCCTTACAGGCTTGTTAGTGAAACGACGCCCTCCACGAGTGACAGTAACGTCCTAGTAAGGGTGTCCTGTGGAACGAAAAGTATTACGATCGTTTCTCCTAAAGAATATATCAAGTAAATGAGTGCACAAATCCTCCAGGACCGACTCTCTCTTAATCTTGGCATAGTTGTTCCGTCAAATTAGTATTGTACTTGAGCCGACCAAGATTGTTAACGTTTATTAGGCCAACGTTTCGGCTTCCTCGCCTTCGTCAGAGCCTGAAAGAGTCCGAAACAGTTGTGATTTGCTCTCCCAAACGCCTTAACAAAAACTGAAGACCCTTCTCCGACCTTTGTGGATTTTGATCTACATGAGGTCGAGGGATAGAGGGGAATTCTCACTCGAAGCATTACTGCAAGCCGGGTGGTCGATCTCGCGTCTCCGCGGCGGAGATCAAAGGTAAGCCGAGTCATCTTAACCGATCGATACCGTTAGGTTGTTTACCAGTTTCTCAAAAGGGTCTTCAGTTTTTGTTAAGGCGTTTGGGAGAGCAAATCACAACTGTTTCGGACTCTTTCAGGCTCTGACGAAGGCGAGGAAGCCGAAACGTTGGCCTAATAAACGTTAACAATCTTGGTCGGCTCAAGTACAATACTAATTTGAGTACACAAAGACTGAGTTTTCTGGGCGTTTAAAGGCACGGTCCGCGATCAGGTATCGAAGTTGAAAATATGGCGTCAGGAGGTTAGAGTGGTCCGCGACGAACAACCTTGTACCGGTTTCGCGGCAAAAAATTCTATGGGAGGGGCGCTATAGCGCAATATAGGTTCAGTGGTTCCTCCTTTTTTCCAGTGACTCCGCCTCCAGACTCCGCCTCCAATGCCCGGCTTTCAGTGAAAAACGAGATTGCAGGACGAAAAAGCATGAAAATCGTCACTTGTACGATCGCAGAGTTCTTGTCGGGGAGTCAGCTGTGTGTACGAGGGCGTAGTGTTGAAGATGTAGTTAGTTGGGATCAAAATGGGGTTCTATCTAGGGCAGGTGGCATGTTTTTTGTGCTTTTTTTCTTCACTGTCGAGTTACTCAACCCCTTGTCGTCTATATGGAACCCCCTAATCCACTATCTGGGATGGCGAATAATCGCGGTTCTGCCTTTAAGGCGTCTGGCCCGGAATAATGGATGCTCCATGAAATGCGAGAACGTAGCATTTGGAATTCTGCAGAAAACGCTCGGATCTCTGTAGCCTTTTTTAAGCAGTAATTGCAGGTACCGCCCAAAATAAAAAAGTCGAACAAAGGAAGCAATTTATTTTTCTGTCTTCAAAAAAATCTCCGTGCAGAATGATTACCGTGATCCGACGAGCTACTGCGCCAGAATGTCTAGACATGCTGGGCCACTGCTCAAAAAGTAACAAAAGTACTATCGGTTATCATTCACTTATATACAGATTTCAGTTCGAATTAGCACTTCACAAAACAATGTCGACGCTTTTTGAGCCGAATTCAGGCGCAGATCGGCTTGGAGGGGCAGCAGAGGGCATTCAGAGAAGCCTGTACAGCTTTCCTTGAGAAGACCTGATAATTCCTGGAAGTAGAGTGGCTCCCTTGTACCACTTCGCAGCTCCACAAGCGCTTACCTGTTAGTTAACATAAAGTAGCAACAGAAACTAGCAAAAGTGCAAAATGTCCCTTCCTAGCCGAACAGCGCCCAAATTCAGTGCATTTAAATTTGAATTCACACGTTTTTGCGCAGAACAGTTGAGATTCCTTTCAGTAGTGAAGTTTTTGCCACGAAACATCGGAAAAGCATCCTCAGATGAAGCTTGATCGCAGTTTCTTCAATAGCGGTGCATTTCTCCCCATCCTGTGGCAAGTGTGCTGGGAAGTCGAGAGCGTAAACTCACCGACGCTTCTGAGGCAGTCAAGCTTGCAGTGGTATTTCTTGAGCGTGATGTCTAACTTCCTAAGGGGTGAGTTTTCAGGGAACAAACCCTCCTGACTGTCCACTCTTTCCTTTGTCCCGTGGATCCCCATGACATGTCTTCTGTATGATGATTGAAGGGTCCTGCAGTGCGGTTGGACGTCAGGGGTCAGCTGAATTCTTTTGTTGCCTCCAGAGGAGCGCTGGACATCGGCACTCAAGCTTCAACGAAAATCCTTTCCGGACATTCGTTCACAACCAGCTACTTTAGGCTGCGTTTATACTTTGCGGCAGCGTAGCGTAGCGCTTCCAGCGTACGCCAGCGGCAGTGCCGAAGAGAGGATGCATATCGATCTAGCTTCACCAGCGTCACCAGCGGCACGCTGGCGTAGCGAGGGCACGGGAAGCATAGCTATCGATCTAGCTTCACCAGCGTTTCTCGAGCGTTTCTCCAGCGGCACCAGCGTTTTGCTAGCGCTTGCAGCGGCAGGGAGTAGAGACTATGTGGCCGTGAGAGACGCGGAATCGACGTGTATTGTAGAGACCATGTGGCCGGCAGAGACGCGGAATCGACGTGTATTGTAGAGACTATGTGGCCGTCGGAGACGCAGAAGCGATGTGCATTGTAGAGACTATGTGGCCGTCGGAGACGCAGAAGCGATGTGCATTGTAGAGACTAAGGGCGAGTGAGAGACGCGCAATCGATGTGTTTTGTACCCTCCAGCTCTCCCATAGTCTCTACTCCCCTGCCGCTGCAAGCGCTAGCAAAACGCTGGTGAAACGCTGGAGAAACGCTGGTGACGCTGGTGAAGCTAGATCGATATGCATCCTCTCTTCGGCACTGCCGCTGGCGTACGCTGGAAGCGCTACGCTACGCTGCCGCAAAGTATAAACGCAGCCTTATTTTATTGGATTTACTCTACAAAGGAAGGAAAGAAGAAGGAAAATGGGTGCCATTTAGCTTGGGGGTAGGGGGGGGGCGGTGGATGCTTTCTGCAAATCTGCTAGTTCCTCTTACGAGTACATGTTCACCAACAGGTAAACACTTGTAAGTCTTAGAAAGCTGCGAATCGGCACAAGTAAACCACTTCAGTTGTGAAAATAAGATTTTCGCGGGTTGTTTGTGCAAACCTCGCTGTGTACCATATGGTGCCCCCACCAAGCCAAACTGCGAACATGGTACATTGAAGGTTGTCACGATAAGTCCCTAAGAAGAAGGAGTAGCCGGCAGGAGAAATTCCCCGTCTCTGACGACAGGCGGCTGCTACGCTTTCAAAGGATGGCCCTATCAAGCTGCAACATACCGACCCGGACGCCCACCGCCTCGCCCGCCCACAAATGGACGACCGTACCTGATGCTCGTATTGCTTCATTTGCGAAGTAAAATATGAAGCGAAGGGATTGATATGAAGCGGTCGCGGTGCTGCATGGATATATGATTGCATACATGCACCCGTACTACCGTAGCGGCTCTTGGCACGATGCCAACGGGAAACTCGTCCGAAATTGCTTCTTGAATCATTAGAACGAAGGCTTTTCTTCGCAGGTTTTTGACCGTTTCACTTCGTTTTTTCGCCATTTTCCCCACTATATAGCGCCCTGCTAGCATTTTAGACCGAGCACAAAATTATCGTACAAACTGCCTTTAAGGAGAAAATACTTCAGATGAAGCTGTCCGCTACAGGATAATATGAATCATCACAGCTAATCATGGCCTTTTAATCATGACGAAAAAAATTGATACGTGTGCGACGCCAGCATCTACAAAACGTGCAGCCAGTTATTTCGGGTGAATCGACGGCGGAAGGAATTTTTGGCATGTTGTCTCAAAATCGCAAGTTTCCCCTACCAGTTTTGGGGACCCTTCACCATTCCAAATTCCGTTTTTTTCAGTTGGTTGATATTTTATTACAGGACCTGTGTTTACTTCAAAATGTTCGAAGGAATCAGAGAGGACTTTCCAGTGAAACAGTGAAAAGTGAAATCTGTGTGGATTTGTAAACGAAATCACGCCAAGTTCCCGAGATAAAACCTCTCTGTCCCTCCTTCTCTCTCTCTCTTCTCTCTCTCTCTCTCATCTCTCTCCATCTCTCTCTCTTTCTCTCTCCCACTGAGCGCGAAGAACGCAGGATGTTTGCAAAAGTGTTGTGAAAATGGAGCTAGAACTCACGGAAAAGAACTCAACATAAATAGAAAGCGTAGTTAATAACTAGTTTAGGAAGGGGCTGTTGGAAGCTGAGTGAGCCTTTCTCTGATTTTTTTCTTAGATCGTTGTTAGATACAGACCTATGTAACCGTCGGTACCTTTGACCCACTGGGAACAGGGCATTCTTTGCAGCAAATTACCCACTGTGGGGTGTCTTGTTCGGTGCCGGGACTAGAGGGATGTGGCGATTGGTTCTACAAAATTTTCTACAAGTGTCGATTCTTCTGCGTTTTCCTCACTTACCGCTACATAAAGCCGTTTTGCCAAGCAAGATACTGGGTTATCAGGGGCCTGAGTTAGCACGGGGTCAGCGTGCTATCCCGGACATGCTGTGGCTTTTTGGCTCTCGGCACACCCCAGCGTTCGCAGAGAAAGCTGCTGTCCCCATGGGCACTGCGGTAGCTTTACTATTTCAGATACTTTCGAGTTGTTCGAAGTTCAGTCCGCTGCTAATGGGTATCTGGGGTTGTTTTTAAAGTGACTGAGGTGAGAACACATCATCGCCGCTTTCAAACGGCGTCAAAATTTTAGCAGAAATTCCCCACAGTCACGACTAGTTGCCTTGGTAGGACGCAAGGGTTCATTATGCATTCAACGATTCTGCGTCCGCATACACGCCTAGTTGGGGGGCACATCCTTTCGTTGGAATGTGAATTGCGATCTCTTCCCCCTCCCTCCGTTCCTCCTCTGATACGCCCCACCCTCTTCCCTCTACATCACCCATCCTGCCGACCATAATCTCCCGAACCATACTTCCCAAACCTCCCCCGGATTTTTTTCCCGCGAATTTGCAAGTTTGCTTCCTACTCTTCCTGAGAACGCGGCCATCAAGCAAGTAGGAACGGGAAAACAGAGAAAAATCTCATTCAGCAAAAGCGTTCCTAGTCAAGGAGCAAAGCTCTCTCCCTCCCCATCCAGCGATGCAGATACGACCCCCGCCCCTCGCTTTCCTGCTGGGTCCTTGGACGTACGGCCGTGTTCCCTGGCACGTGGTGCAGTTCATTACGCCAATTCTTCCATAATCCATTCTTTTGTAGGGTTGGTTGGTCTCCAAAAGGCTTAATCATACCCTTTTCTTGTTAGCCTCGGGAATAAATAGGCGAGCTCGGGGAACGGATGACCTGCCCAAAAATTCTCCAAGTTTCGGCCGATCAAGCCGCGTTCGGGGTAATTTTGGACCGAGTTGACAGTTTGATTGAAAGTAGCGCGACGTATATCGTGATGAGATGAACATGAAATTGCTCGAGAAGATTCAAATGAAAAAACATCGTCAAAAGTCAGCAACTATAGCGAGAACTTCGTGACGCATTGACGTCATTCCGAGTAATTAAATAGAAATTGCAAGTGTCCCAGAAAGAAACCGAAAAGAAGCCCCATTACATATACTTTCTTGTACTTAACTCTTTCATAACCACAACAACTACCAGGTGGGAAATAATGGGCCCTTAATTTCACTGAGAAAAAGTACCTACTAATAATGGGATACTGTTCGTTTGCATGACGCGGGAAATAGCAGGCTGGAGAAGATTGTGATGAAAGTGAGATGGGGATTTCCTGTTTTTAAATAGAGGTAAGTGTAACGACTGAATGATGGAGCGCGCAATCAAAACAAATAATCTCTTCAAGGTAATCCAAAAAAGCCCGCAGTTCTGTTTATGGACTGCGAGAGAAGATATTTTCGACGTGATATTATATTATAATAAATTGTAAAATAAGCTAGAAAAGGGATGCTTAAAACTGGCTAGGGGCTGTCGGGCGCGAGTAAGTTTTTCGTTCAGCGACAATCTTACAGAGGGAGCGTTCGCGCTGCGAGGTTGCGACGTGTTGTGGAAGAATGTAGGTCCACTCTCTGCTCCGTAAGGCTGTACGAGTGCTGTAAAATTGACGATACCTGCATTGGGCGGGGTCGTCCCTCAAGTGGGCGGGACCTATGCTATTCAGAAGGGCTTCAAAATGTGTTGTATTCGTAATGGGGCCGTTAGTCTAGTCCACGTATGTATAAAGAGCGATAATGAGAAAAAAGCTGGAAAATTGTTAAGCAGAAATGGCAAAAGTAACGTTGCATCCCGGTAGGGGCGGGGCTATCTGCGGCGAAGTCTGTGCTCTCTCAAAGCACGTATTAACAGAACGCTGTTTGTCGACGGGGCGGGGGGGGGGAGGCATCTGTACTGAATCACTGTTCCCTTATTCGCGGTTTACGAATCTCACTCTGGTAAAACTTGTGAACACTTGTGAAGCTGGAGCAAGATCGTCTAGCCACCATCCCAAGAACGTGTCAACTCGAGAAAAGGCTTCTAGATGGGTCGACTCATCTATGAAATGCAAAATGCCCCCCCCCCCCCCGTCGACAAACTGCAGCGCACTTTGCGCGAGAGTGTGGCCACTGTGGAGTAACCTAAACACAGTGTGTTCTGAGCGTCGTATTAAGTACTGAAAAACTAATACTTCTGATAAAAACTGTGGTGGGCGCAGTATTTTAGTCAAGGGGCGCTGCTGTCCACGTACCGAAATACTCCGATAAGCAGAGCGGACGTGCAAGCTGATGAAATCATAAGAGCACAATATACCAAAGGTAGTCTAAAAAAGGGCGGAGTTGTCGGGGGCGGGGCTAAGTGTCTAGTCGAACACATTACAATAGTGAGCGCTGCGCACAATTCTTCACCGCTTCGTAGAACAGTAGCTTTGAAAGGATAGAAAAATGCTAAGCAACCTGTGAACTGAACGAACCATAATGGGCGTTAATGTCGGCCGGTCGATTACCTTGATTCATTTCAGGACTGCAAACAGTGCAGTGGACGAACAGCATCATCCAAGGCCAACCTCACCCATCCATATCCTGCGGACGACCTATTTTCAGGTTTGTTTATCAGGAGTAGGTGATTTTTTCTATTACACACACCATAGCCGTGTCAGGAACTGTCTAGAGAAGCAGGTAGTGAGATACTCCGAAGGGAGAAACGAGTAGGCGCTAAACGCTGATCATTTTCTCTTTGAATGAGCCAAGCTGTCAACTCCTATCCAGAATCCATACAACACTCAAATGGGTATTGGCCAACATAGGGAAAATCCTATGTAGAAAAAGGTTCAGCAGACTGAGGAAATTCCTGCGGTGCATTGGGTACATTTGAGTTAGTGGGTTCTCTCAGAGAGTTACTACTCAGAGACAACCTGCCCCTGAACTCGGATATCGCATCTAGCTGGCTCGAAACCGCCTGGCGCCCGCACCACAGGTCAAAGCACGCCAAACATCACATTTGCTTGAAACATACCCCAAAAGGTAGCTTGACTCGCTGGTCACGATGTCAAATCCGCTTGGAGCAGAAGGGTTGCGAACTATGGCGCTTTTGGCTCGGACGCAAACATCTTAGCCGCAAGGAGATATGATGTCGTGTTCGGACTACCCCCAAAACACCCTGATCAATCTTTGGAGAAATGCCGAGTGAGCAGAGAAGTGGAACTGATATATGCGATACGTTCGGCGGACAACAGGAAGTTTTTAGTGAAAAGATGATAAATAGTCTCGTGAGGACATTTTTGTGAGGTTCACAAACATCGGAT
The DNA here is from genome assembly GCA_036418165.1 of Cooperia oncophora. Lineage (NCBI taxonomy): Eukaryota > Metazoa > Nematoda > Chromadorea > Rhabditida > Trichostrongylidae > Cooperia > Cooperia oncophora. The sequence continues at coordinate 1,017 of MU943232.1, read as the reverse complement.
TTCCAGGAGCTGTTATAGGAGGGTGCATCAGCGTTGTAGATAGCCCAAAATTTCCAACATAGGTCGCATAAGGCAACAGCTAGGTTTCGAATGTTGTCTTTCTATCCCTCCCACCCAGGGCCCGCTGGCGATCTCCAGCGAGGCGGGCCGCATTTGGTCGCTGGAGGAAGAGACTTTGAGAAAAAAACTCTGATGTTGGCTTTTCTCGTATTCTTATTTCAATGCCCCCCCCCCCCACCCCGCTCGTTTGGGGAAGCGTTTTTCAGCAGAAACTGCAAAATTTTTTCTAGAGGTAGCATGTGAGATGACGAGGGGGGGGCGATCTTAAAAGAGTAGGAAATTTTGAGCGAGGGAGGTCTATTTTGCGGGGATACTTCTTCAGGGCGTGCTCTGCCCTCCTCCTCCACCCCGTTGCCGGCAGCACGGCACGGCACGATCTCATCGAAGGAGAAAAGAACGAGCAAGAGTCATATTTAGCCATGCAAAAGGAACAGATCTGCAGACCAGTCTTGCAATGTGGGGGCAATATATCAGGAGCTTGCAAGTCTTACGATTGATAGAGCGCGATGCAGCTCACTGTCAGAAGAGTGAGGCGTATGGGGAGACCAAAACAAACTCATTGTTGATTAATGGATTCGGAGTTAATGATGATGAGAATCCTTGAATTGTACGAAAATCTTCTGCTTTGTTCTGGAGTTCGGTGTTCCACACTGAGGTATCTACCCTGAAAACATTCTGCGATCACATTTTGTAAGCTATGGAGTCTAAATATGGTTTTGTAGGTGCAAGTTGATTCAACGATGAAGAAAAGTGTGAACAGTATCGTCGTAGATGCCTTCAAATAAGTGCTCATGCCTGGACCCAGGGTACAACATCGTGATGTGTGAAATCTTAGTGTCAGTACGATCCCGCCCCCCTCGAGGGAGGGTGTCAGTACGCCCCCCCCCACCTAAAAGAGGGTCTCGGTACGACCCTTCACCCCTTCCCCAACACCTACCTACCAATTTCCCACATTTT
>MU943228.1:0-15697 GCA_036418165.1 Cooperia oncophora | reverse complement strand
CTGCCACGTTCTCCGCTCACGCACGGGTATGCGGCTGTAGGACAGTGCTGCCCGAGTGCGTCTTCATACTCCGACCGCGATGCCGCACGAACAGCCAAATGCCTCACCATAGGCAAACTCGCTGCTTGATTGCCCCCTCTCTTCTTGTAGCTTTCTACCGCTGAGTACGTGTTTCGTTGCGGGACCTTGACATTGACGCAAGCTCGGCAACTCGAGTATAGAGCAAGCGGAGTATGGAGCTGGCTCTGAATATCACCACTTTACCGCCAAGTTTCTCGGTGGCCCACTAGGTAGCAACAGGTCAGAATAACGAGTAATAATAGTTGCGCTGCTGACGTTGGGACATGCCAGGAGGTGACGTCAGGGCGGCGTCAGCTCGTTCCCCACCAACTGCCGCCGTTTATCTGCTCCAAGAGTGGAGAAAGGAGCCCGCCCAGCCCCGCCCACGCTGACACGCCCCAGTGAAGCCGACTATACACGACTTAAAATCAATCCTTAAATCTGTTTATATTGCTATGCCACTCGAGAATATTTGGAGAATATTCAATCCTTAAATGTGAAAATTTTCCTGTCCAAACCTCATGTAGTAAACAACAACACTTTCCGCCCCTACTCCTCCACCTTCCGCCCACGAATACAGTCGATGTTCTTTAAGGTCTTTAACGTAATGTATCGCGCTCATTCGTTCAAGATGTGCAGCATATAGGGCTCACTTGACTACTTGATTGTTTTGTAGATGGTCGACGCTGTGGATAAGAAACCTTCGCAACGTCACCACACCTTCACATTGCTGAGCACGCCTCCGTGAGTTCTAATTTATTTTTCCTTTCTTTTTTTTCTGCAATCTGCACTTCATGTTTTTCTAAGAGGTCTTTCTAAGTAATCTATACAAATGGCTTTCCATTTGTGTCATTATCGTGGAAGAAAAATGGCTTCAGTGAGGTGTGAGCGGACGAGTTTCCTGCCCTCAAGCAAGCCGAATTTCTTTGATTTTTATGGTATTGCATAGGTTGCAGTGTTACACAGATGTGCAGGCCTGGGGCATCACAGAGGGTCAAATTGTGTGCCAATGTATACACCCGTCTATGGAGCGGTGGAGTGGTGCTTGCTGTTTCTGTACACGTTGCGGTACATCTCAGTTTTGTAACGGTAATACCAGTTGCTTATAAAGCGGTTGAATGCCACCTCTACTGTCGCTGGTTTGGTTTCACTACCTAACTTCTCTTGCGTCAGTAGTGATCACCTCTGATCCTCACCGAGCCATAAGGCGCTTAGTTGCACATGCTCTGATGTCATGCGAAAATAATAGCTAAAATATCTCGAAGTAAATAGTGTGGGGACCACCGGACAGCAAGTAGCAGGGGTCTACTTTGGCATGAATGAGGAACCTATGAACGATTTATCACTTGCTCAGTGAGTTCCTTGTTCCGCGGTGCCGCAGAACCTTTATGGTCTTGTCTTGTGGAAGTTTCAACACTTATGACTGATGCATTTTGGAACTTTTTGCCCCAATAGCATCCAGTTGAAATGCGGTGGTGAAATTTGAGTTGAGTGAAACGTGCTTGAGGCGGAGTTAGTGTAGTGACAAGTGGCGCGCTTCCCAAACGCGCTGTTCTGGGTTCGAATTCCAGATCGATTACCGCCTCAGGCCAACAGCTTCCTACCCTCCGGAGGGATTAAATTGGTACCACATTCGTCTGGGAGGATAAGAACACTGACTTGTACATCGGCTGGCCCCGCAAGTCATTGTATAGGCCACATCGCATTCAATAAGCCACTACGATTCTGAATGGAAGTAGAATGCGTGCCGCATCCCACAAAGGGATTGATCAACGGCGAAGACTTTATCCTTTGTCTTTCAAAAAGGTGCTTAAGAATCGGAAAAAGTTCAGGAAACGTGCGTACCGTCCCCACGGTGAAATATACAGCTTGTGGGTTGGTGATGGCCTGGCATTTCGAGAGACCCGCGCGAATACACACCCCCGTCATGCAAGTCCAAAATCGCGGACTTCGATTTACCTCTGCTAATCGATACCTACCAATTCGTTTCCCACAAATATTTGATGTGGGTGAAGTCATCATTCAGCGTTCGAAAGGCGGCAGAAAGGCCGCAAAAGACGTTATGGATAGGCATGACCCCACCGTCACTGAGAAACTGGTGCTCAGCCGCGTTACTGTCAAGAAACCACAGTCCAACTTTGTCTACAAAGAAGAACCAATTCCCCAGTGCAGCTTGTTCTTGAGTGAATTGCGTTGGCACGCTCGTCCGTATGAATCGTTGTCCACCGTGGGGTCAGTTTCCAATCATTAACAAGTGGCACGGCGTGGTCATAACGAGTGGCCACGTGGGACAATCTGAGCCACCGGTGGCTCATAACTTTCTCCATCACTTTTTCGGGTTATTGCCGGCAGACTCTCAATCGATCTTTTTCTTGCTTTCGAATAACCTGTGAAAGGTGAGTGTCCAACAGGGATGAGCAAGAAAAATGTTGCTGCCTTCATGGATATTTTGAATTAAAAATTGAAAATTTTCAACTAGCTACTGCTGCGGCAGAAACCTCCAAAATAGTTCTTTTTGGACGGAACCTTGGCTGCAGGGACTGCGCGGGCCTTGGTTATGTACATGAGGTCTTGTTTGTTGTTGGCGCCATACGGCGCCAGATCTTATTTGTCGTTGGCGCCATATAGCGCCAGTAGGCGCCATTTCGGCGCTAGCAGTCTTTTTGGCACCTGAATGCGATGGAAACCTCCATAGCTAGATTATTGGACATCCTTGTCACGAATATCGTGTCCTTCCAGTGTTGGCGATACTTTGGCCCATCTTTTTTTTACACGCGATATGCGCGGCCGGCTGTGTGTTGGTGAGGACGTCTTATTGTAAGTGTGTGAATTATTGTAATGTGGCAGAAAATTCCAAGAGAATTCTGATAAACAGAAGTCAACGACACACATTTTGGAAATCACGGTCGCGCTAAAAAAAGTGGGCGTGATCGCAGAGGGCGGAACATGAGATGGCATCCATTATGGTCAAGGATGGTTGAAATAGCAGTCCCTGCACGATTGACTAATCATTTTGCGAAATTTGACATAGCGGCAAAAAAGTGGTCCACGAGGGACAATATGAGCCACCGGTGGCTCAAAGCGGACGCATGCGAAAACACGCCATTGTCCCACGCGGCGCTTTCCCGCACGATTGTCGTCAACGTGTTAAGGACCATGTGTACTGTACATCATCCGTAGAAGTCAGTGAGAGAGAGAGTTATTACTAAGCGTTCGAGATCTGCCAAGAGTCGATATTTGGGCCTCAATCACACCTGAATTCAGTCGCCCAGGGGTTTTATCCCTGATAATACTGAAATCAATAGGAGCATGTTGAAGAACGTGCTGCTTCTGCGGAAAATCGCTTCCGTTTCTGTCCAATCATTTTTCTGCAGCATTCGGCACCTCCTCAAAACTCGAGATGACCTAGCAGCGCCTCCGAGACTCTAAACCCCGCTACATGTTTCTGATAGATTATCTGCGGGAAAGTTTCGAAGGTGGTGGGTAGGTTGTGAAAGGGGAATCGTACCGGAACGGGTAAGCGGAAAAGGAAATATGAGCAGCAGTGTTCTTATATTTTGCGGAAACTTTCCTCAACGTAATGACGTGTCGTGGTTCGGGGCCAGGAGTACATTTTGAAATGTGATCGTGGTTCGGAAACTGAACGTCATCAGTGAGATGTTTCTGAAATATCAGTTTGCAATCTGTGTTTCTTCTTTTTTTTTCTCGCTCACGTCATTTTGACGCACTCTTTAGAAAGTTCTTAAAGACACTTGTCTGCGATCAAGTGATCAACAAAATGCCTCCGTGCATTTGGCATTGGGATTCACACTCGCAGAGAATGTACCACTTGCCGACGAAATATGTCTAAAGCCATGCCAAAAATATCAATCATTCCTGCAAACTACAGTAATTAATTCGTTAGCCGTGGCATTAGAAGTGGAGCTCTTGTGCTTGAGAAAAGTAACAAACTGACGTTCTTTCTACGGTTTTAAGCTGCGCAGTCATTGCATTATTTCACGTCTTTATCGCTGACATTATCCTGGCGCTGTTTAGCCTTCTCCCAGTTTTCGGAGTACGGCTCAGAACTTTGGCTTCGTACTAGTGTCCATGATAGTTCGATCTTGTGATTATGAACACCTTATTCGCTCTCGCGCGATAGCCAGCGCCCTCGCCACAGAACTGCCTTGAAGCCAGCGCCCATCGCTCGTACAAGGACAGTTTGTACCCAGTATCCGTGCCGTTCGCAGCCCAGTGGGCGGAGTCTCTCGCGGGGGCGGGGTTATGTCGCTCCTCTTCCAGCGCACCCGACTGACCCTTTTGGACGAGTTGTCCGCTCCGTTGAAGCCCTATGGGGCCAGTTTTCCCTGTTGGACGAGTTTTCCGCGGCGAATTTCGCGCGCGGCGGGGTCTTTCGCGCGCGGCAAAACATGATTTGAGATCACGGGAGCCGGTCGAATTCACTGACACACTCCCCCACTGGGACGGCCCTTGGACGAGTTATCCGTGCCGTTCGCAGCCCAGTGGGCGGAGTCTCTCGCGGGGCGGGGCGGGGTCTTTCCTGTCCTAGCGGACCTAATGACCCAGTGGACGAGTTTTCCGCTTCGCCTGGACCCTGTAACGGCTCAAATTTCCAGTTGGACGAGTTTTCCTCCCTCAAAAACCGCGCTCTCGGACGAGTTTTCCGCCGCGTTTGTCGCGGCGGCGGGCAATGCGGTGGACGAGTTGTCCCGTCGAAAAGCGGCTGTTTTGGACGAGTTTTCACGGAAAAAATCGGCAAGGGGTTCCCCTTTGGACGAGTTTTCTGCCCGAGCGCAACACGCTCAGGCATCAGGAATTCAGCAAAAATCGGCTATTTCAGACAGACTGCCAATACAGTTCCCGGCCGCTTCAGATAGCCTTTCTCAGAGATCTTCTTATATAAGTTTCAAAAGTGAAGGTGGAAATGAGCACATTTAGCACCCACGGAGCCTCCGAGAAAAACATTGACGAGGATCTGAATCGAGTTGCGAGAAAAAAATAAGTGATAGCCTTCCTCTTCTAGTTTTGACGACTAAGTGCAACTCTATCTCCCTCCCACCCTTGGTGAGATTCTCTCAACGATCCTGTGCCGTGCTCAGGATGCTGTCTTTGGTGGGAAGGACCACCTTGATAGCGCTCCAAGTGCACGTCTCCACTGCATATACTTGTACGGTTCAACCGTTCATTTCCCATTTTGCGAGTCAGCTGTAAAACAAACCAATCTTGAGCAGCATACCTTTCATGAATGTCCTGGTACGTGCAGTTGACAACTCGAACATTGCGTGGTTCATTTTGTAGTTCATTGTTTCGTAACCATAGTTCATTCCATAAATTATGCTGCACTCTTTCTCAGTAGGAGTTCAACACAGCACTCCATTCCCACACAGTACCGATTGCTACACCATAAGCGCTGGTTCCACCTGAGCTCTTCATTATATCGTCAGCTACGGCATCTGCTCAGCAGCGCATTCCACGATTACCTGATGAGTAGAATCCCCGGAGCCTAGTGCTCCTAGTTCTGTGGCCCCTACCGCAATACCGGAAGCAGAATCGCTCAGCTCGACAGTGAGTGACGAGGGTCCCGCGATGGCCATACGGCATGCGCCCTCGTAGAACTTGGCTCATCCATCTGAGGACGAATGATCCAGGTGATCCCATATCCACAAATACAGGTGTGGCACTCGCATTCTTCCGCATAAGATCCACCGTTGCCTTAACGGACGGCTTTTAGCTCGTCTACCTGTTCTTGGATTCCTTTTTGCCTCTTGCCAGTGCAACAGTGTCTTGCTCCTTTGAATGCTCGTCCAATCATGCTTGCTTTATTCTAAGCAACATCGGCACTTTGTCCAGTTTCCCCCTGAACATCAGAGTTCAGTTATTATAATTGCGGAAGGTTTCCTCAAAAGTTCCTAGACCTCAAAGTTTATCAGTTATGATTGCAGAAGCTTCCTGACAGGTCTTTCGTGCTGCATCCAAGTAGAGGTGCACTAAATTCCTGCAGTTAAGCCTCTTTACGCCGGATTTGTGCTCGGTTATATGTCGACAGCAGGAAACTAGATAGAAAATTTGTTTCTATTCTCGAAATATTCGTCATTCGCTTACACTCGAATTAATCGCTAGGGTAACTAAGGTGGGCTCAGCCGAGCTGAGCTCTATATAGTGCTTTCAGTCACGTTTCAGAGCACATCAGTTGTATCCTACTCATTTTCTATACTGCAGGCTACCTCTAAAAGGTTGGGTCTCATCGAATTTTAGGAATGAATGGATGTTTACGTTTTCAGGATTTTGGAAAAGCTGAACGATTTGCAGAATGAACTGAAAGTGCATTACGCTACGCACAATAAATTCTATAGGTTGCGAAGTACCCTCGTTATATTCTCGTTATGCATTCAAGGTCGCTTTTATGTACTTGTTTTATTGTTACGGCACTCGTCAGCTGAGGCCGAGTGTTTCAGCATTTTGTCGTGATGTCTGCACTCTCACACCCGCACACACTCACTACAGCTTTTTCCTTTTTTACTCCCTTCGAAAGTTCTGCCCCACGATGAGAAAATCCCATGTTGTCTGAGCTGTCACAATGGAAACATTTTTGGGCTCAGGTCTTCTGGAAAGGGCACTTCGCACTTCTTCTTCTTCTTCCCATTGATGTGTCGAGCCAAGAGACTTGTGAGATCTTTTTGGCCATGAAAATTCCGTAAAAAATGAACACAATGGTAACACGCAAGGGTGCAAAATGTCCCCCCTCTCGAGCTGGACCGAAATGATTGCTTGACGATAGCCGCGTACATTTGCATTCCATATCCCCGAGATGATGGACAGGGCGTGGCCGCACACTTCATTTGAGTACGGCTGGTACGCGTTTTTCGCGGAATGTTCCCAGGTGAACAACTGTCATTTTGTCTTGTCCTGGACAGAGATGTGATAACAATTGTAAGCACACGGTAAGATATCACCAGAAGCGCAACAAGCGCCACATTTAAGTGAAGTACCCAGCCACAACCTTTCCATCTCCCGGATATGGGGTGTAGTACCGTGTGTCTCAGAACATCTCATTTGATTTTAACATTCTCATCTTTTAGTCAAAAACTGGTTCTCTCATGAATCAGAATATGTAGTAAATTTTGATTTAAACTTTGTTCAGAGCTTTTGCTCGTTTTGCAAGATACTGATCCTACACGTTGAAGACGAATTTCGCGATCACTCAAGTTTATACTGCGTTAATACTTTGCGACAGCGCCCACCAGCGTCCGCCAGCGACCAAGCGTCTCGAGGGAATAGGAACGTAAGGATATCGATCTAGTGCCTACCAGCGTTTACCAGCGTCCACCAGCGGCCACCAGCATCTCGAGGGACTTGGAAAGTATAGATATCGATCTAGCGTCCACCAGCGCTGGTAGAGTATAGGGAAGTAGGAGGGGGGGAACAGCTGAGTAGAGGTCGTGAAATTGCGGCGTGTGCAACCGCACCGCACAAAATACCGTACTCCTGATGGCTGGTGGACGCTGATGAAGCTAGATCAATATGCATACTTTTCTAGTTCCTCGAGACGCCGTTAGTCGCTGGCGGACGCTGTTGTACGTTAGTAGGCGCTGCTGTTCGCTAGATCGATATCAAGTACTTTTCCAGTTGCTGACGCTGGTGGTCGCTGTGAACGCTGCCGCAAAGTATGAATGCAGCTATATCATTTCGTAGCTCACAGACCTCTACGAAATACCTACCCCTCCTTTCCCTGAGGCTGACTGCTCCTTTTGCTACTAGGGAGGCAATGCGGATCTCATCCAACAACCTCGCTAGCATCACTAAAATGACCAAATGCGACATGGATGTTGAGAATTTCTAAAGATAAAACTATCCGCTTCCATTTTCATCACTGCCAATGCACCTGTTTTGTAGCATGCTCAGCCTTTCCGTTGAATCTGGGGATCACGTGCCATTGCGATTGAGAGGAGCATCCTATTCCTTCGATAAGTGGAACAGGTAAGCTGAAAAACTCTTACACTTGCACGTGCATATCTTTACGTGACGTGATAAATTCTGTCGTGATCGGGGCACATCCTGCCGTCGGAGGAGAAAACTTTACAAAACACAACTGCACAAACTTTCCTCTTTCTGACACGCCTTCCTCCTTAAGCTTCAATCTTACGCATCTCGCTGAATTCTCCCATCCTACAAATCTAACTTTTCTAATTCCACTGTCTGCCACCTTTTTGGACTCCTTGGTGAAAAAGGATTGACAGACTAAATAAATATTCAAAAGCTTGTTAAAAACAGTACAACGGGATTATTATAGAAAAAAGATCACAAAAAGGAAATAGATGCGCGTTAAATTGTCCAAGAAAGAGCAAAAGGTGTATCTAAAGACACAAGTTAATCCTGTGGATGGAGTAGTCTTTGAAAAAAGTCCACAGAAGCACAGCGAATACGACCCCTCTTGACCTACAGCGTACTTGTGCCCTATGTGGTCCTTGTCCCAAATATGAATAGAGGCGCTATACGGTCTTTCCTGGGCAAATCAGATTTCCAACACTTGCCGTATTCACTGCAGAGAGCCGACTCGTGGTGGAGTGTTTTGTCCTTTGACTCGAAGTATCTCTAATTCCAGTAAAACGGTCTTAGAAAAAAGACCAACGCTAAGGATGAAGCAAGCGACGTGACGGATAAAGCAGGGATAAGTAGCTGATGTGACGCAGAGTGCTGAGACTGCGCTTCTAGACATTGGTATTGCTTTTGAGGTATTGCTGAGTTGTGAGAGGCAATGGTTTGCTTTAACCAAATACATAACCCCAGACCTCGCACATTCTGGGCAAGTGTGGTACACTACTGCAGTCATCTGCTCCTCTCTCAGCTGAAAGACGTCGTCCACGCTGACCACATGGGCGGTGATATTCAACCATTATGCTTTCTCCATTGGTGGGCTCCTCTTTCGATGGCAAAGCGAAGGGGATGCGCCACTAAGAAATACAATTGGGTGAGGCTCAAACCACAATCGGCACCTATCGCATCCGTTCCGATGCGATAGGTTCCGATTGTGGCTTCAATGATTCCAAACCCCATAACTAACTTCTATGTACAACATGGTAGGCCTGTTGGCGGATATCTGGAACTGCAACCTACAGCCACGTTCGCTACGGACGAAGGGGCGTGTCGGGCGGGATGAGTTTGGCGCGCACCAAACCTATTCCGCACCTGTTGTTGAAGTGGGTACGCGACAACATTTATTTGAAAACTACTGATACGAACGATACGATACAATCTTGTCGCTTACTCGCTTCAACGACGGGTGGGAAACGGATTTGGCATCGCTCCCAATCTGTCCCGCCTGGCACGACCTTAATCCGCAGCGAGCAAGACTGTCGCTGATTTCGTCTTGTATTGTTGTGATGACTGATTCGCCCTTAATAATTTTTTCCGTTAGGGATTTGGATCCTGGCCCATGCAAACATCCCTTATCGATTTTGCTTCCTATTTCCTCTACCTTTGTAATATGGTGGATTTCGCACTGAAATGCCAGTCGCAATCAGAATAAGACTCAACAATACGGGGGGGGGCAAAGAAAAGTCACTTTTCCTCCTTGACTTTCGAAAGCGCTAAATGAAGCTACACATTATTGAATTCTAAAATCGACATTACCACATATTAAAGGATATAATACAACTATCATACAACTCCACCACAGCTTTCTGAGGAAGGCGATCGAGATCTGCCACAGAGCGCCGAGTGCACCTGAGTTCAAGGCGAGAATAGTTGATTTCTCTCTCTACTCTCTTCTCTTCTCTCTCTCTGCTTCTGCTTTCTTCTTCTCTTCTCTTCTTCTCTCTCTTCTCTGTCTCTCGCGCCACCTGTAAAGACCACCGCTGTTGAGCTCCCCCAGATCGGGTAAATTGAGGGTGTTTATGTCAGGTAACCTACTTGAATATTTCATCTTCTTCGGGTACTCAACGCCATTCCTTTCCAAGTAGACGAAGGTTTTTCCAACGCCCTTCGATATCATGTGGTGGCACGAAAGCTGTAGGCAGTACAAAGTGTTTCAAATGACGGGACGAACATATAGGGAAATCTTTTATCTCCGAGTTGCTTTGAATAGAACGCGAGCGCTCACCTAGTCCGGAGTACGCGAAGAAATATCGTTCTTCCATCTGTCCGGTCCATACCACCAACCCGCGCCTTGGCGACTGCGGTGAAGATGATATCCTGGACCGTAGCGACGTTGTCGGAGCTGCTCGATGTTGGAGGTTTCCAGATCAAGAGTGCCGGTCTCCCAGGTAGCTATCCATGGGTGACTCCATACTAGAAGTTTCGCAGCTGTTTGGAGGTGACATGAATTCCAAAGGTCTTCTCCAGTCAGGCTGCGACTGGAGATGACTTCATATTTTGGTGTACATGAAGGTGATGGGCGAGAGCCAGCTCCTGCTTATCGAGGAACGTCTCGGGTATCTTCCGCCAGTGCGTGCTCGTATCCTGTCCTGCTGTATGGGCTGGCGAAAAACTTTGCTGATAGGTCTGAAGTGACTTTTTTGACCCCACTTCCCTGTACAGCTGCAAATCGCTGCAATCCTCCGGGGTGGTGTCAGGGGCGTGTTTCAAGTGGCAATTCCGCAGCGCTCTCCATCACTAGTCTTTCCCTTCTCTGATGCGACCTTACACGCCGCTATTTCGTAGAAAATGCAAAAGCTCAGTCCCAACATCGGACACGGCCCCCGGACGATAGCAAAACTTTTAATTGTACCTAGCCTGTTACAATTTCCATTGTTGCGCCCTACCCCTCGAAAAAGAAGGAAAGAGCGCCGCTTAGGCGCCCTATGCTGATTTTCACCTATTTTTCAAGTGAGTTCTGCGCTGGATTTCCATTCTCCTTCGAGAACCGTCGGTAATAAAAAAAATTCAAGTTTCCGGCAGAATGATGTCTGGCCTTCCCAGGGATTGTGTCGATTTTCAGAACTTTCGGTTAAAGCCAAGGAAAATCTTGTATGCGGAGAAAAAGAGGCTATGAGTGTTTCTAGGGGTGGATTTTTCCTAGTACGACTGACGTACTAGTTTGAAAGAGCTCGAAGAAGAGTTCTTGAAAGCTGTGATTAAGCATGACGGGACGACAACTCTTCAATTGAATCTCGTAATTTCATCATTGTTCGAGCTTGCGATTCATGATTGAAGCAGCAGCTGAAAAATCATCTCATTTATGAGAAAAAAGTGATTTCTCTGGTCGAAGGTTCACCTGCTTTTTGAATCAAGGGTGCGGGAAGTTCGATGAAATAAAAATGGAAAAAGTAAAAAAAGATAAAACAAGCAAATGGATGCTAGTTCTTCAGAACCGGCGTTAGAGAGGTAGCATAAGTGCACTGATTCTACAGCGGAACGTTGCTCAACAAACTTTCCCACGTGCTTGATAGTTACTATTTTCCGGGCTACTATCAAGGGGAGAGGGTATTTGAAGGAGTTTCTGCGCAAATTTGGGACTACAGTGGCGCAAAATCTGGTTTTTCATCCAAAGAAGAAGGTTCACCCACCCCGGATCTCCTCTACTCCTTCTCAGGCGAATACCCTTATCGCCTTTATGTAATATAGTACCAGGTTTATACAAGAGCTCCTTCAAAGGCAGTGACCACACTTGCTGGAGTGGCCGCCCGCGTCATTGGTGGAAGGGCTGAGGGCGTTTTGCCACATCTCACACAACCTTTCCACCAATAGCGTTGGCGACAATCGACCACCCCCAGCCGTCGTGCCCACTGCTTCTGAGTTCTCTTCCTCCCACACTTTCGGGGTAAAGCTCTCAATTCCATTCATCAGCCCAGCAAAGAAAGAGACAGATTGTCAAAATGGATATAGATCCACGAAAGCCTCATTGATTAGTGGGAAGTATTGTTATTTCCGGTGAGTGTGGTTTCCTTAATGCTAACTGGGCTTCCAGAGCCTTCGAGGGATGATGCCTTCGAGGAGATTGGGTAGCATACGGGAAGAGATCCCTTCGTTCTAACGGGACCACAGCATACAGCCACCGGAAGTTTAACTCGAGTCTTTTTTTACATCACGGACCACCATGGCCCTGTTTCCTGAGCTTTAAACCTAAAGACACACGCTACAAAACGCGCGAAAAATTCCTCGCATTTCGTGGTTGCTGTTTTTGTCTTTTTTGTATCACCCTAGATTTGCAAACATTTTTATCTGATATTATTACTCGAAGGCGGAGGTGGTGTAGTAGTAAGCGCGTTCCGGGGATCAAGTCCCGGATCGGCTCCCGCCCAGACCGACCGAGCCTTCTTTCCGTTGGGTGCAAAAGTGACACTAAATTGACCTGGGAGAGTTAAGAGGAACGGGAAGATTGCACATTGAAAGACCTTCGATGAATGTATGAATGACGCCAGTTCGCGTTCAGTAAGCTGCCCGATTTTGAAAGGATAGCATGCGTGCCGCTTTCGCAGAAGGGCCATCAACGGCGAAAGCTTTAATACTTCTCCACTATATATCTTATCCAGTTCTATGTCATCAAATAATTTAGTGACATGTTACTACTCATGAGGATTTTATGATACAGTTTGCAAAAGGAACATGGCAGTAAATGCCCTCATTTTTTTCCATGCGTGAACATTCGGGGTTCAAGGCGAAATTTCGGCTTTATGTCAGAAAAAATGTATGGATACGAAGCATTCGAATAGCATGCCGCCTACAAAATGACGTCAAAGAGGCGCTCGATTTTACGTGCAGCGTTTCGCTCACTCATAAACGTCTTTCACCAATTAGACAACCCTGAAGTGAATGTGCTCCGAGTGCTCGGTTGTCCTGAGCGGCATCTGAACCTGCTGACTAAATGTAGGTGCTCCGCTGAAGCTATACCTGGTTCCAGCGTATCTCAGTTTTCATTTTTCTCTTTTTATGTGACCTTAAGGAGAGATGCGTACTGCCGCTCGAGTCTTTCTTTTCGTCATTTGTAGTTACTCGCATCGTGAAGCTGTCAATTTCTCCTCGATCACGTCTACTGGTTCTTGATCTGCTGCTATCTTGTAGAAACAGATTACTAGTGAGAAGTACTGAGTAGAGAGTCAACAGCAAAGTAACTTCCATTTTTACTCAGGTCACTTCCTGGCGCTTGAGAGCATTATTGGTCAGGGACGCAATTTCTCCTGCGATGCCAATTCTTCTCCCAAGTTTCTTCGCAATATGCGCTCTTTCAAACAAGCGAATCATACTTACTGGATATCATTGAAATGTGGTAAGGCTGGCTAGTGAGTACTTCATCAAAACGTGCCGGTGGCTGTGCTTTCAGAAAGACAATTCATTTCGACACAATTGTGGTCATGTCTCTGACCAATACAGAATAGGATGACAGTTGTCTCGAAATTGAAATATCCCCGAGTTGCCTGTTTCACACCATGTTGAAAGCCACACCTACTCCGTCTCAGGGAAAAGAGTGTACCAATAATTCTGCTTTGAGCGGGGGTAGACACCTCCGACTAGCTTCCGACAATGGAAAATACGACTCCTGCGCCTCCAGCTCCCAAACTCCCATTAATGATCTTGGTAGGTGCCCTGAATGTACTGCTGGGAATATCTTCATTAACTTTTACACTAGTTGTGTATCCGAGAAACTAAGAAGTAGCATTCCATTCATGAACGCCGGGTTTGAAGCTTCCTACTCAGTCCACACACGCGTCGGGACCCCGGAAAGATGTCTGCATTACTATAATTGAGACCTGACAAGAGCGAGGTGGATTGGCAGTTAGCCACCAGCCAAGAAGGAAGAAAGCGACCCGCAGGACACGTAGTGAACAACGATAACTCGTAAACAAATTGTGAAAAAAGCAGCCAAAACAGCGTAAACTAGGGAAAATGGCTAAAATATGCAGGAAACGGGTGATCGCCGCGCTCACAGCACACCGCAGCCGGCGATCCTTGCCGTCCAAATACAAGTACAGCGGATTGGGATGTACATTAGCGGCACGATCAGTTCGTGATGAATTCCTTGAAAAGCAGCGATCCCTCATTAATTCCATGGTCTGATACGACCCCTCCATACCTACCTGCCACTCCTAGACTTGCCCCTACTCCTTACCCATTATCAGGTTGTTCGGACGTTTTCCGAACAAATTTTTGAGGAGGGGGTGGGGAGAGGGGGGAGGACTAACATATGTTCAACTATCAAAAACAGTAGGTTGCAGAAACACTTTGGGCAGGGGGGGCGGACGAAACAAGTAGAATTGTCAAAAAAAATTCTATCAATACAATACGACCCATTCCCCCAGCTTGGCGTTCAAGATGACGAACCCAAATGTACGACAGATTTAGTGATATCTGCAAAGGTTGGCGTGTCTCGTGCGTATATTTCATGGCATCTTTATTTGTAACTCGCTGTCCAGTCATTGCTTTCTGAATTCACCAAAAGTTATTCTCATTTTCAAACTCAATAGCCAGCATAAAGCACATCCGTATAGTCGTGTTCAGAGCCTCAAGCGCACCAAAATCCAATCTAACTGGTTTTTGAAACCCTGGAAATGTGGAGGTGCTATGGTTCGCCTTCTGGGCTGAGGCAGGAACTCTTCGTCATCGTGTCTTTCTCAACATTTTTTCTTCGCCGCTTTTTCTTCACCCCTCGTATAGAGGGAACTTGAGGGAGTAGTTTACCAGTGCACTTTGAAAACTCCACGCACGGTCGTCTCGGAAGTGTTCCAAAAAAGCCGATTGTTTCTTCGGGTTCGATTCTTCATCCTAATTTCGTTAAGTTCAAGTCTCTGAAGCGTAATTTGAGGCAAGAGGCGACAGGGAATTGAAGAGGCGGTGCCAACAGCTTTCCATAATCCTCGCAACATTCTCACTCACATATGTATGTCCGTCAAACCATTCATTCGTGCATGTCCGCTTTCAACTTTGCACTTCCTGTTTTTCGTTTCTGAACGCTCTTTTCTTCCCGACCTACCGACGCGTTGCTGGGACACTCAACGCGATAATTTCCTTCATATTAGGGGTGAATGGGGCGTTGGAAACCTTTTTTGTTTTCCGTCAACACACACTTTCTTGATTGTGTGTAGTTGGCCAAACTTTTCGCTTGCATTGTCGACATCACGCGGTATTCGGTCGAATTTGATATTCGTTGTCATAAGTATGCAATCAGCGAGGCAAATGATGATGTAAATGCCAGTCGATGGCTGTCATTTTCATACTTTCTCTGTCCATTACCTACTAGTAGTCCCATTGATCTTCTGAGCAACTGGAATTTTTCTTTGTTCTATGTCTTGGACGAAATACAATCACGAAAAGGGTAAAGGTCAGAATCTTCGCCGTTAATCAATCCCGTTTTGGGAGGTGGCCCGCGTTCTATTCCCGTTCAGGGTCGTGGCTCCTTATTAAATGCGGTGTGGACTATACAATGACCTGAGGGGGAGCTGATGTACATACAAGTCAGAGGTCATATCCTCACAAACGAATCTGGTACCTATTAACCGTCCTTACGGGTGTAGGAGCATTGGCTGGCGTTGACGGGAGCCGATCCAGGAATGCCCCGCATCCCAAACCGTGCGCGTCGTAAGTGTGTCACTTGCCACTACACCACTTGCGCCTCAACCATCATACAAAGATCCAATTCTGTTGCAATTTGGATGGCCATCCTCGGAGCAGAGTGCTTCATCATGGTGTGTTTGAAAGAAGATCT
>MU943222.1:0-29123 GCA_036418165.1 Cooperia oncophora | reverse complement strand
CTGTGTAGCCCCCTTTCATGGGTACTACTACTATACAGCAAAACTTTCAGGTAAAATCAGAAAAATTTTCGGCGAAGTTCCGGAAAAAGTGGTAGGAAGTTGGGGTTGGGGAAAGTCTAAGAAAGACCGGGTGGACAGGGCGGTCGTGTTCCCCATCCCGCTCGACAGCTCGATGAGGAGGGAACCAGGGGATCGTACTAAACCCCTGAAAAAAAGGGGGGGGGGAAGTCGTTCGGACTCGACCAGAATCCCAACTCATGAGGTGCCCTGTTCCTGTGGCCTTCAACAAAAGATGCCGAAAAAGGCCATAGTTCAAGAAAAAAGAAGAAAAGAACCGTACAAGACGAAACAGATATCTCTCACATAGGGTGATTTCACCTTGATCTCTGGCACCGACCGTGATCAACAGGGAGGAAGCACGAGTTGGAGCGCGGGTTATTCTCGTTACAGGTAATCATAGCAGTTAAACGAACATTCAGTCGCTTCTGTCCCTTCACATATGTACAAGCGATTCTACAAGAAAGCAAAGGCGATTATGAAATAGTATTCCAGGGTTAAGCTATATTTTAGTATTAGCAGAAATCTTATTTTCTGTGCTCCTCTCATTGCACTACTTCGAAACTGCTCTTACTCCAAAGAAAAAAAGGTAGATAAACACCCGGCAGTTCCCACAAACAAACCAGTCATCGCCATTTTCAAAATGACTGCTCAGGATTAATCCAGAACACCACTCGCACTAAGGTAAATAGCCGAGCACTCGTGATGCAGGGGGGGGAGGGGGTAAAAGAAAAGAAAAGCTGACGTTGCATTCAAATCACAAATTTTCCGCTCTAGAACATGAGGGGACAGTTCGGCGACGGGGGGGGCATTTTGCACTTTTGCTGGTTCCCATGGACGTGTTGAGCCATCTAGGGAGCTACTTCATGATCTTACAAGAGTTGACAGGTCACTGGCTAAAAGAGCTTGCTCCAGCTTCATAAGATTTCACGAGCTCCACCACAGTGAAACTTGTGAACTGGAAACGGAGCAGCGAAAGTGCAAAATGAACCTGCCCTCCCCCCCCCTCCTCCGCGGACTTGCGCCCAACTTGAGCACCCAACGAGCAAGTTCAAAGGTATGGAAGCTTCATTGGATCAGATGGGGCTTCACTGACGACTTTGTGGGAGGCGATGGTCGAACAGTGAGCAACCTTAGCCTTACGAACGTAGCAACCGCTACTTTTGCAGAGGCCTTTGAACAGTGCATTTGAATACTATTTGAATACTACTCATTGAAAGTAAAAGTTCATCGATTGTTAACCAGAAAGAGACAGTAACGGAAGGTGCTGCTCTTACACTTGTCTGTTCAATGACTGGTCACTAGGACCTACCAGCTGATGCCTGATCTCTGAAGGACTACATTTTTTCCGGGCCTATGTTTTCAAAGCTCTTGGAGGGAAATTTATTAGATTCTCCACGTACCGTACCCATACTTCCGCCTGTCATCACCTTCTGCTCTGCGCTTTTCAAGGCCGCTCAGGTGTCGTCGGCGACGCTATTCGCATTTTTTTACGAGCACCGTCTTCGAAGCTGTTAAGCTCCTTTCATTACCTCGTAAAACGGCACCAGCACCTGCGCACGTTATGAGAGAAATTTGGGCGACCGTAGCCTCTTGGCACTGCGCCGCGACGCAGACGTCAAATCCAGCGAACAGATCACTGAAAAGGCGGAGACGCACACATTCGCTAACGAATCATGAAAGGCGACTCCACTCACTCGACTGCTATTCTCAAGTGATCTCAAACGCAAAAACACAGCTGGCCCTCCAGTGCCACGGCCACGGTGTTTACTGATACTATCTAAGTGCCTAAGCTGGGTCACTAAACGGTCAATTGGGGCATGTCTCGTGGTCGATGAAGGATTTTTTCAAAACCCCTGAATCGCGGGATTTCGAAAAGCTAGAACGAAGTTGAGAAAAGGATTCAGAAGGAACCCTACCCTATATTTACGCCCTTGAAAAATATAGGCTTCCTTCTCGGGCACTGAAAATAAAGGGCAGCAACTGCGGGATTCAGACTTCAGACGTAAGGGTTCTCGTCTTTACGAGCTTTATTCACATCGTTGCGAGTAGTCCAATGGGGAGAGAGACTAGGAGAAGGGTTGATGATTACCTTTGGGAGACATTTAAGGAAACCTGAGATTTCGCGGATGTTTTTTTTTGGTGTTGACTTTTTGCGGCTTTTCCCTTTGACTGGTGCCACACCACCCTCCACCCCACTCGCTCAACAGCGAAATTTCTGGAGAAATATCAATAAATGTGGGAGGAGGCTGGAAAAAGTCGGAGGACGGTGGAGGGAGGGGGTCGTATTTTCCGAAAATTAAAAAAACTTTCCTCAGCTGCACACGTGTCCTGTACGTAATGCTCTATTTTTGAAACTTATCCTGAGTCGCTTTAAACAGGCCTAGATCCGCAAGACCGTACAGAATTCCAAGTACTCCAGTAACCTATGACGAGTGTAAGAACCTACTCGTTGCTTTGGGGTACCGTTGAAGTGTTTCTCGAAGATCCTGCACGGGGAAGGGGCAGAGACTCTCGACGCGAATTATCGCTACCGTATCCTTGAGACCACGTTCATCGCGTTCTTTTTCGACTGCAATCCAATGCTTGCCACTTGTGAGGATTACCTGGAAGGGGATGGAAATACTGACAGCCTACGCAAAAAAAATTCTATTTCTATGAAACCTTGAAACATTCACAACGATTTGTTTTTTTTTCCAGAAAAACTTGTTCGCCAAGCCTGATGATTCCCAATGAACAAATAGGCTACCCATCCAAATTTAAGAGTTCTCTTTCGTGATGCAGAAGAAAAACCACACACGAAGGTCAGTCGCGCGGTACTAAATCACCTCTAACCCAACTCACCTTGGTAACCTTTTCAGGTTTACAAGTGCTGTCGTCGATCACATTCCTAAAGTACGTTCCAGGTGCGAACTCGGACAAGGACGAAGCGGCCTAAACAATGAACGAAGTCAGTTAATCACCATAATGAATAGCAAGGCAGTCTAGCAATATCAATGAAAGCATTCTGTCACTCTACCCACAAATTGTCCTTGCTTACTCACTTCTGCTACCGTAACTACCCTTAAGTCACAGTTACACAATAGGCAATAATTCATTTTTGCAGGCAATGGTCCTGCTTTTGCTTCCACAAGCCTCTCCAGGGGAGACCATGTCACTAGCTTCTACAGTACACTTTCGAGACAAGCAACAGGCTCATTTCCGCTTTGGGAGAGGCGGGTGATGTTTGTTCCTTCCTTTCCCACTTTTTCTAGGCACGTACATGGATGGAACAGAAGACGAGGCAGTTTGGCGAAGGGGGTATTTTACACTTTTGCTACTTCCCAACCAGGTGTCGAGCCATCTAGAGAGCCGTAATGTAAGCTCACAAGAGTTGACAGGTTTCACAATGGTGGCTCGACGGGGTATGTGGCAAGAGAATCGTAATTCGCCGCGCCAGCTTGCTCGCGTGCGACGTCGCGCCCGCTAATGACGACGATTTTAGGTGGTATTGGTCGAGAATAGACAATTTATAGCCAAATATGAAATTCAATGCTCCCATCGAAAGGGTTACACAAACTAAGGAAACGTCGCGTCCAATGCCGCGCGCGACGAAGCAGCAATTCAAGACTCTTGCCCGTCTGGACGAGCTTGCTCCAGCTTCACAAGAGTTCACAGGTTCCACCAGAGTGAGACTTGTAAACCGGAACTAGTGAAGCAGCAAAAGTACGAAATGCTCTTCCCCGTCACCGAACTGCGCCCAGAGGACTCATCTGCATAGGTTCGAATTCGACTGCAGAGCACAGTGGGTGAAAGCAATAAAAGACTTGATCTTACTAGTAGCGGACTCAATGCATTTCCGCGCATTCCCACGCATTTCATAGGTTGCTCAAGCGGTTCCTAGAAAAAAGTGGAATTCTACTCGAATGCTTGAGCATTTAAAACATTTCGATTTTTGAACAGTTCCCGGGATAACGCCGTTCATAACAAACCACTATCATCCCATTGCCAGCAAACCACAACAAGTAATCACCTTGTTAGTTCAGTGATAAGACTTTAGGTCACTACTGGTGATTCGAACGATGTTTTTCCTTCTCTGCCCAAATATTATCTAGGAAAAGCTCGCAAAGGGCAGAGCACATGGCGCTGTTTACCCTTTACTGCCCAATATTCCGATAACACGACAGTTTTCTACCGACCTTTCTCTGCGTGGCTGAGACTTGTTCAAAGGAATAGTCTGACCTATCGAGCACGAATATCGTATTTGTCAGTAACGAAATAGCTGACTGTCCGAGTCACAGGCGACGACATCACATGGTTGCTTTGACCGCGGGGTGTAGCGCAGACTTCTATTTCGTGCCAAGTTACTATGGCAGTTCGAGAAACCTACGATGAGACAGTACCCTTTCCAAATGCGTGCAAAAAGGACTCTTCTCTTCGCTGTAGCTGCTTACTATTGGCAGAGGAAACGATCACTATCTCGCAGTGTGCAGATTAGCGCAGCAGGCTGCGCAATCGCGTGTACCCTCTTTATTTCATTCTTGACACCTCGGGCACCCCATGTACATGTGCTGTTCATGTTCGGGAGGTCGCTATCCTTGAGTATTCAGCTAATTTTGTGACTTTCCATATTTTGCCACCGAATGTGGCGCGAGCGCCAGATTTAGGGTCAAAAGGCGCGAAATTCATGTGCAGGAGGCTGAACTAACACTTCCGAAAACAATTTTCTGGCCATATCTGCCTCATCCAGAGAAGAGTCGGTAAAGAGAAGTCTGATTCCGGAGGATCGGGACACCAAAAAGTAAATAGTGCAAAGTCTCTGCTTCAATACAAGATGGATCTATTAATTGCGCAGAGCTCTCTAATAGTGATTTTTGTGAAGTTACTGGATCACATTAATCCGAGCAAATCAGATAAGGAAAAACCCTAAGCCATCAAATCAACCTCCTCAGAGTCACATATCAAACTTCGAACAAAAGCCGCTACAGTTGTCGTGTTTCAATTAACCGGCACCTCCAAAAGGCAATTCTCCTGTTGTCTTCGCGTTCTCAATTCGGACAGCCGTGCTTCTATGGTGCGAACAAAGGCGTCAATGAAAAGAAACGACTGAGGCGGTACCACTTTGATCTGGCACTCGTCGTCGAGTGCAGGCAGCACCAGTGCACAAGCCACAACAATCTTCAGCCTAGGGCTCATCAGGAGCAGCTCTTCCGCAATAACAGGAAGAACACAACCGCTCCAGCACAATGAGATGCGATGATCAGCTGACGCATACCAAACAAACGGCAACGATCTCATTATATTAACTGCAATAGCATCGGGCATAATCCGCGCTACAACGATCGGTTTTCGGAGAAAAGGAACAGATCTTTTTGCGATCGTTACAAATTAAATACGATACCGATGCATACCAAGGTAAAAGAATGACGAATAAAATGACCAACCAGTCGCTGGGAGAGGGGGAGACGTATGGGCTGAGAAAAATTTATATGAAAATTGATTTCTTTTTTCTTTTTTTCGCGAGCGCTGTAGGGGGGGGGGGGAGGGGTCGTACTTCCCTTCTGACCTTCTAAAGAAGGTGGCCTAACTTTCATGATTTCTCCTGTTTCATGTGCACCCTCCTAGACAGCTCAATGAGGGGGAACCAGATGGATCGTGATGGATCATACCAAACTCCTACCAAGAAAAGGGGTGGGGGGAGTTCGTACGGAGTCGATAAAAATCCCCAACTAACGATGTGCCCATTAATACTTATCATTTTCCCCGCTCTGATTTACGCGCGAGCGAACAGAGTATATTTATTACATCAACACCTACATTAGTCTATTAGTCTATAAAAAAGTCCAAATAGTGGAAAAGTTTGGGGTAGAACTTTGAAAAAAAATCAAATTTTGCCGGAAGCCGAGTTCACTGGTCTCTTCAACGACGCATACAACGTGACAAGCAATATTTTCATCTCTCAGTACTAAAATACTCATCTCTCTTCAGTAAAAATCTGGACTGCCTTTGGGACCGTGAGGTCGGTAGTTTTAAAGTGTTCTTTGGCTTTTGTCAGAGCCTGCCGTCTGACAGAATATTCCACCAATTTTTCGATGACTTGATGACGTTTCTTTTCTCAAACCCCCTTCACTTGAGTAAAACTCTCGGTCGCATTTTCAAGGTAACATATCTCCCTTTATGGAGCCTACGATTTCCCTATTGGACTACTTGCCTTTGGGTACATGTTCGGGGAAACCGCCACAAGAGAGTCTTCTGTGCGAACGGATCGTTGGCTAGGTAATGGAAAGACTGCAGTTGGCCATCCTTTCGCTTCGCAACTATTGCTTCGAACTGCATATAATCTTTCGAGTTCTACGGTCAATGTATTTCGCTGTCGCTAGAGGAAAGGGAGGGGGTGGTATTCGCCTCTCCGAAAGATGTTCTCGGATTTGACTTCTCTCGGTTTTCCTTGTCCTCCACCTGATACCCCTTCCCCGCTCCATCTGCTCGAAGACGGTTTCTGGGAGAAAAACGAGCAGTTCAGGAGGTGGTCAGTAGGATGGGGAAGGGGCTCGTGCTAGAGCATAAAGTTTCTAGCTTTGAGTTCTTTTTTCTCTCCGGTAGTTCGTGTCCTGTTAACGCACTACCATTGTTACCCTTCCACGGTTGCCAATAAGCGACCTGGAACATCACGTGAGGCTGACAAGCTCTCGACAAGAAGGATGACTCAATCCAAAAAAAGGATAACTCCATCCATAATGCTAAAAACAATCTCAGTCGTTTCAGTGTTCCGAAATGCCAACTTTCACGGAGATTTGTTAAACAAATTAGCCTTGCCGGCAGTTTAGTTCTTCTTTACGCACTCATCATCAGATTCAAAAAGGGCTGAACCTACAGCGCTCTTTGAACAATGCTATCTCACCCTTTCATTCAACCCTTTTTAACCCTTTTTACACCTTTCATTTTCTTCTTCCTTCACGTATCCTACGTATCTTCACCTCAGAGTCAAAAACAGGGAACTGCCTACAGCAAGTTATGAAAAAGAGGAAAAACATTTACCTTTGGATGTCGTAGAAGAATTTTAGGTGCCACTACCACCAAAGGTTTCCTGTAGTTCGGGATGACCTGAAAGCAAAAATTGATACAAAAAATACCAGGACATGGTTCAGCCTTCAATAAGCTTGGCTGCCACCTTTTGGCAGGTGTATAGTGCCTAATCTTAATCCATGACTGAAGTTCGGAGACCAATTCGATCTATTTAATGAAAATAATGTTGGGGGAGGAGCTGGAACATAAGTATTCTGGAACCTGCTCGCATAAGTTTAACTTGTTCTCATTAAATGAGCTATAGACTCGTTCGCCACAGATGACGGGGCGTGACAGGTGGAAAGGGTTTGGTGCGGCGTAGACCCGTTCTCCAGTTGTTGAAGCTGGTAAGCACCGAGAATCGGTGAAAAAACAGCTTATTACGATGTGACACAGTCTTGTCGCTTGCTCCCTCAACCTGTTTCCAAAGTGTCCCACATTTTTTGGTGAAAAAAGTAGAGTAGTGACACCAAGTACTGGAAATGGGATGCGCTACCATGTGGGAGGGACTCAATAACACCTGCAGCGCCACGACATTGAATATTCCTAGAATTTCATACGCTTCACTGTAATTAGCGCAAAGGGTGTCACCCAGAAAACCTTTCAATGATCTGTAGCTTTGCGAAGGCTTGAAGGTCCCAGTAATCTTCCCTGCTGCTTCCGAAATGAAACCGGAACGCTCCATATCAACTCGGGAACAGGATTCAAACTCGGAACTTTTCCCACACTTTCTTCTCGTTCCATTCGCCAACTCTACGAGCACAATTGAATGTGGTTTCTCAGTTCACATTACCCTAATCGAGATTGATTTGTTTTATATGATTCAGAACCGGTTGTCAACGCCTTCGAACGATTGCTCACATCCCACAAGTTACCACGAAAATCACCGTTTTGATGGGTGAAATTGAATCACTTTGAATTGCTCCACGTTAATGACGTCGTTCGCCATCTAATCACCCGTGCACACAAATCACCCAGTAACGGCGGAATTTGCAAAATCAGAAGACCTTTGAAATGCGAATGGTGCCCTCTCCGGGAGCTGATGGAGGGGTCGAACACCTGAAGTATCAGCCTAACAATCTAAGTGAATCAAAGGAGACAAGAGGTTGGGAATGCGCATAAGCCATGGTATACTCTATGTATGCATGGAAATGTCTGCCGGATTCAGAATAGGAGTCAGCTTCTAGCACGACCTATGTTTGGCCACACAAAACTTTTTTTTCTGTTTCAAAGACAAACTGCACACTTAATCTCTGAAACGGCCCACTCCATGTGCAATTCGAATGGGTCCCCAATCGCAGTGGCGTGCCACTTTCTTCGCTGAAATGTGCCCGGGAAGTAGGCTCGGGGGTAGTGATAAGATACCGTCTCCATACTCCGCCCGCGCTATCCTCAATCAGTACTTGCGTCAATACCACCCATCCTGCAGCAAACACGTACTCAGTGGAAAGAACAACAAGAAGGTAAGAGGGCGCGGACAAGTAAGCATTCGGCTATGATTGGGAGTGTGGCTGGCCGTGCGACGCTGCTGAAGGAGTCGGGAGCAGGGTCAAGGGTTGAGGAAACTTCAACGGGAAGGGATTGTATCTGGCTCGCTGGAACTGGGATCGTATTTGGAGAACTCCGTAATCAATAGAACTGTGACAAGGTATGCAGGAAGAGCTGAAAGAGCTCTAGCGGTGGCTCTAAAAAATGTCTAGAAGTGTCCTCCCAACTATGCGAAGTGTGTCATCTGACTCAGAAAGCTGTTTTATATAGACCAAATGTCTTTGAGTGCTATTAGGAATGTGAATGGAGGTCGTGTGCGTGGCGCATCCCATAGCTGAGTTTATCCATCCCTCTGCCCATCCCATTCCCCTGCACTTGTGTTCGGTCAGACCCATTTGCCTCTCACATGGCGAGGACCAAGATCCACGGAACTGAGTGGACAGTTTGTCTTGAAGACAGGTTGGATCTAGCAGCTTGATGTCAAGGAGTTATCATTGAGAGTTCACATTATCAAATTAGGATAAAAATGAGAAGAGTAAATTCGCTACTTTTCAATCAATCTTCAGACATCGACGGAGCCATGAGTCCGGAGGCTGCATGGGTAAGGATGTAGCTGAAGACAAAAGCCACAGACAAAAGGCGTAATTAATTACTTCATAACAGCTCCAAATCATTCGACGGGTTGCATGTTGACTACTGAGGTTCCCTGCATGAAGAGTTCTCGGAATTCCTCAACGATAAGAAGAAGAAGTGATCACGAGCCAACCTCCCAACGCTGGATGGCCAAGTCCCGACAGCCCATTAGTCATTCAACCAAACATCTGTTCCTCACAAAAATTCCAGTTCCCCTTCCTTCAGATCGAGTTCTCACCGCATAGTTTTCCCATCGTATGAAGAGTCATTAAAAGACTTCATCATTGTCGCAACCGCATTATCAGTCTGAGTCACAGCGTCACCCATTGAATCATTGTGATGTGTCGAATTGAACACTGACAAAGAGGATGAACGCGAATAACGAAAACTCTCCTCCAACGAAGGGATAGTCGGGTCTCAAATGAAAACCTTCCTACCAAGTTTTACCAACGACTTGAGACTGGCCGTAAGCTCGATGTAGATATGAAGGTCACAGCAAACGGGTTATAAACTTCGAGAATAACGAGAGGTGGTTAATTTGACCTGTGGATCAGCTGACCTGTTCAACAGATCTCTTGAGGCTCTTCAGTGACTAGGAGAAAACAATGTAAATAATCTGTGAGCAGGGGGAAGTATGAATAGTAGAATTCAATTCCATTCAGCTGCCACTTCTCTATTGTCATCCGAAAACACCTGAGAGCCACGTTGTATGTAGGTCTTTAGACATTTGGAAAAGTCAACGATTCCACTGTGATTTTGCCGAGCAGGAAAAAAAAATTTTCTTCTCTTTAGAGGGAAAGTGCAGAATTGTGAGATTTATGGGAAATTTAGGTGGCAAGAGTGACCCTCAAATCCCTAAGTTGTCCTTCTCCGCCAGAAGAAAAGCTCGCGGTGTACTGCTTCGCTGCTAACAGTTGGACGATCATATGAAGACGTTTTGTGAAGCATGCCAGCGTTGCGATGATGGCAAAAACGACACTGAGCAGCAATCAGGGCGGGAGCTCATAGGCAACTGGATGCGGAACTACCAGTTGGAGAGATAAACATCGACGTACTGTCGTCAAACTACAACTAGCTCCACAAGTTACAGTTCCTCCACGGAGTACACTCCATATCACGGAGATGGGATAACTTCATATGAACATGGTGCTGGTTACGCGTTTGCTGAGATATTGATATTTTGGGAGAATTGTCAGAATGCCTCTGTCTGGCATAATATAGGATGACTCTCGCCTCAGATGAAGAGATTCGACGAGAAACACCTACTACGTCGTCTTCTCGACATGAAGACCGCAGCCGCGCCATACTCCATTCTACTCCAGACACGGTATGGTAGAGAGGTTTCAGTCGGTTTCTTCCTTGATATAGTCCCTTATCATGACCGTCTTACTTCGGACGACAGCTCCGCGATGTAACAAGTGGTCAAGAATAATTTCGTGATCAATATGAACAGTAGCTGATAAGTAATTCCTCAATGAAAGAAAAGAAACAAGAGCCCTCAAGAACACCATAAACAAAATCGCGACCTGACAGTCACACCTCCCTGCGGTCTCTGTGCAAGCCCTGGCTCACAAATCACTTTGTCACATCTCCCAGTAGTGGATATCATCGAATGCGAAGAAAAGAAAACAAAAAACAACAGAAACATAGAGGAAAAACTCTTGAAAAGTAAAGGAAACATTTAAAAGCGGCGCGTACGGAACGTTAGGGTTACGCGTTATAGAGCATGTTTCACGTGTACGTACACGCTGCGTCCGAGCTTTTGCACCACAGAAATTGCCATCATTCGTGATGTTTTTACGCGTTTACCTTACGCAGATTGGTATGGCCTGTGCACTCACGTGCTCCCAGATGCAATATAAAATGTGATGAGAGGAGAGCAGTATTTATTTCACGAGCACGAGCGGCCTGGTGCAGCAAAAAACACATGCAGTTCCGGTTAATGACTGCCGTCCCAACAAGGAACAACTGAGCGGCTCTCCGTCAGAGGGCAGCTAGCTAGTGAGGCGGTCCAACTGAGCAGGCGTTAGAACTAGAACTTTGAGCGGTTGTAGCTCGCTCCTCGCTCACGCTGAGGAAGTCGCGAGAGTGAGGCAGCGTATTAGCCTAGCGGGCCTGAACATACTGCACAAGGAAGGACAACCATTGTTACTACTTGAGCCGGGGGGCTGTCTTGGAGTTTGGCGTTCTTCAAAAACTCCAGGGGCCATCTTACCTCCCAGTTTGATCCTGCGGTGCCGCAGTGTCCGCTACCGCTCGTTTCTGACGAACGTATTGTGAAGACTGATTCGATGCAAATATAGTGTAGCTCCGCTGCTGGAACGGCCTGGTGTGTGTCAGGTGGGATGAGTTTGGCGCGGTGCCAAATCCGTTCTCCACCAGTTGTTGAGGCGAGAAAGTGATAAGCTGGTATCAAATAGTTCGTATCACTCGTTTTTCTACCACTGGTTGTCGCATGCGCGCTTCAAGGCCCACGTTGCCGCACAGATAAATGTTATAACAGCAGTTAGGATCTTGGCTGACAACTGGCTCAAAGAATTTTCCGTGACTCGACAGGGCGCCTGCCGTGTAAAGCCTTTTCCAAGGAGGGTACCCCTATAACGCCCTATTGAGCAACAACTTTACGTCCCAAACGCCTTCCTTGCCCGCCCGCCCACAAACGGACGACCGTTTCTGACGCTCGTATTCAGTCATTTGCTGAGCCAAGGTTCATGAACGACAGCGGATGCAATGAAGCGCCGTGGATGCCGTATGCGTCATACATATGGGTGCACATATGCAGCCGTATCTCGGCACGCTACACGTGATTATTTAGGATGCCTACGGAAAACTCGTCCGAAATCGATTTACAAGTCACTGAGAACGGAGGCTTTTTCTTCGCCGGATTTTGACCGTTTCACTCCGTTCTTTCGCCATTTCCCCACTATACAGCGCCCTACTAGCATTTTAGGCTAAGTAGGAAACCATTCGTGCCACATTGCCTTAACACTACTTGAACGCGCGGTGTTTTGCGCGCGATCTCCCGTTTTGACTTCCTGCGTCTCCGCGCGCGTGTATTGAATGCAATACACGAACGCGCGAAACGGGAGTCTTTGTGCCGCATACCCCTTTACACGCTCATTCTGGTCACTTTTGCGCTCATTTCTACATTGTTCAGTATGAATAATGACTTCTTTTTGCTGCATAGATGGATCCTGGAACACCGATAGAAAATTTTAACACTTATTGCGGTTGGCCCATTCAAGCTAAATTGGGTTTTTTGGTCACATCAATTTTTCTATATGGAAAACCACGGACAATTTTCCACAATATGCTCAAACTCTGATAAACAATGCTGAGTTGATAGATAATTTTCCTGCCTCTATAACTGATTAGGTATGTTGTTCCCTACCATTCATGTTCTTCGTTCGTGGATTTTTATTCCTCAAAGCCATTCGGAAAGTTCCGGCGCGTCGCTACAGGTGGGCATCTGCTTGCCTGCGGACCCATGCCAGCTAGCGTCCTTGGGATTCTTCACTCGATACGGACGGTCGATTGGTTCGATATTGACCAACGGAAGTAATTCTAAAGACCTCTGACCGATTTCTCTACCCCTGCACTGACTCTCATTTGAACATGGTGATTCCCGTAAGCTTCAGTCTGACAGAATAGGCTTTAGGTCCGATTTCTTGATCCCTGTTGCGAGGTCGAAACTGAAATCTTCAAAATCGCCTTGAAGTATTTACTACAGTATTCCTACGAACGTAGCCTTTTAGCCAGTACTACTTACCCAGCTGGGGGGAACCCCCCATGCGGTTCTAGCTTTTTAACTTAGGGGATAAGATGGAGGGCGTGTCGAACAATGCTCAATTCGTAAAACCTACACTCCATTTTTATCACTGAAATACTAATGGAAAAAGAAACTTGAAGGAAACTAGGAATACTATTCTGTAGGGCAAGGAGCTCTCTGCCAAGTGGTATAAAACTCAGTGGAGAAACTCTTCTTCTTCAGCGCGATATTTTGAGTGAGAAAAAAAAAAACGCCATTACTTCATGGGGCGACCCAATATTATTATCATAACGACTTAAACACTATCAAATGTATTGTGAATTAACATTTGTAATTATCACTAGAAGTCTTACTACCATTGCAGTGATGCGGAGCAATCATAAGAAGTGCAATTATTTGATGTTATTTTTTAATGCTAATGAATTACCCCAATGAGCAGCTTATTTCACGCCAATCAAGCAACTAAGCATGAGTTAAAGCTCATTGAACTGATACTGCAGTGAGAGTGGTGCAATTCGCGACCTATTATCCACGAAAAAACCGACCAACAAAACGTGAATTGTGGGCAATACACAAACGCGAGAAACGGGAGTATGCGCGTGTATTGATATCAATTCACGCGGCGTTCAACGTGTGAAAAAAACAAGCAGAGCAACGGCTTTGGACTAGCATGACACCACTCACTACTTGCCTGACAACGCCCAAGCGTTCTCAGGCGAACTAGAGTACAAACCCATTCAATAATATCACTAACTCCACAACATCACAGTCTCCATTATTCCCTTCTCATCCATACATATTGCTTCGATCGCTAATGAACAAAGATAAACAGTGAAGAAACAAAATGGTTAGTTCTGTCAGTGGCAACCAGGTTGAGAGCTGAGTTACCAGCACACGTAAAACGATTCAGAAAACTCTACTCTTCCCATTCTTCATGTCGCTCTTTGTTGTTTCCCTACACCCTGTAAGCGTTTTCGATCTCCACAATGACATGCCGGATCAGCTGATAGTAAACTCAGAGTTTCCTGTTCATCGGCAGTCTGGGACCTAGTCGATGATCTGGGATGGCTTACGTCACGGTTTTATGGAAGGGGTTCAATGGAAGATAGTATTTATGGTGCCTGTCTCCCCCATGGACGCACCTTTTCTCATAGCAAGGTCGAGAACAGTTGCTTCTCTGCCTGTTTTCACTACATTCTCTAGATAGTCTCTCCATAGGCTGTCAGGACATAGGTAATCACATCAGCACAAACAATAGGTTGCCTCCAAACAAAGCCGACATGATGTTGCATTTGTTTAGCTGCCTTATGCACACTCGTAACACATAATTCAGTGGCGACCGCTGGATAAATGCCCATCAGGCTACCTTCAGAATACTCATGAGGGAGGAAACAAGCTTCGTGGTGGAAATCTATAAAAGCTATAGCACAAAAGTGAGATTCGTTTTTGTGCGTGCTTCCGGGTGTGCCAATAACGGGTTAAAAATGTACTGCGAACTGCATTGCATTCGTATACGGCTAGCTCTTTTTCACAATCTCAAAAACGAGCAGAAGAAAAATCAACCTCATTTCTGTAGCCCATGTAGTAACCCTCTCTCACCTCATAAAATAGCGCCATGTATTGTTTCATATAGGATTTAAAAGCAGCCCATAAGGGTTTGACCTGCATATTCTGTGAAATGGGATAGTTTAGCAGGCTTCCCCAGTGTTTTTATCCTCTTACACGAACCTGTAAATAATTTCGTAGGGAATTCCAGCACAAGAAGGATGAGGGTACGTGGCGATTCTGTCACGAGTCGCCGCGTGGTTGGCGTGACCTACGACACCGCAGGTTTGCGTACGAGCTGGCTTGTGTCTCATGTCTCGATGTCTCTCATGGTTATGTGGCGATTCTATCGTAGGCCGCCGCGTGGTGGGCGTGGCCTAGCAGATCAGTGACTTCAACAATAACTTGTGCAGATACGGAGGAGCAACTCTGTCACCGGCGCGACTCGCCGCGAGCGACAAACAGTGCGCCTCTTGTTAGCTCACGATAGCATTGCCCGTCTCCCGAAGGATCTCACAGGTAGTGAAGTTTTGTAACATCTCTAGACACTGCGATTTTTCTCGTATTAGTGGAGAAGAACCAAATTTGGAACTCATTTGCATTGTACATGTAAAAAAGAAGATACAGAGCGGTTCAGTTCCCACGCCTGATGAAATCAGTCACTCATTTTGCTCTAGCAGCTGAATCCCGCAGAAAGATCAGCAAATAAGTGCAAGTTAGAGCAACTTTTATTTTATCGTTAGAACCCGTAGCAACGCATCACTAATTACTCAATAAGCTATTTCAAAACCTTTATCTAAGGTACTAAAGTTCTTCCTCACCTGTTTTCGGAGAGATGGAAATACTGCGCTGACGTAGTCGGATTTGCTATTCGCATATTCACATTCTCCCCATCAACTGGTACTTGATCTTCTCGAGAATCACATAGTTGCAGGAATCTTAAGAAATAAGTCGCGATGTTTGAGGGGGGGGGGGGGCGCGGGAGAAAGCTTCTGCGAGAAGAGCTATCTACTCACCTTTCCATCGGCACGTGCTTGTGGTTCGGGGACCGCCTCCATCGAGTACCATGAGCGTAAAAAGCAATGTCAAACCTGCGACTGTGTCAATCCATTTACCTGCAATTCAACTTTAGGTCAATTTCTACGAATGATGGGGCGAATTTTTACAGGGCTTCGCTTATAGGGAGAAATCACAAGGATCGGTTCGTCAAGGAGTATTCACTATCAAAGCAAGGCTGTAGGATATTAAAGTTCTGTGAAGGAGATTCGGGGACTGCACTGTGAGAATTATGCGAGAAATTCTCAAGGTCCAGTCCATTCTCGTATGAGCCCCTTCACCGCCCCACCCCCCCCCCCCCCCCTCCCCTCCGCCCCCCCCCCCCGAACCCCCCCCCCCCCCCCCCCCGGGGTGGGGGGCCCCCCGCCGTCTAAATTTATCCAACTTGACCACTCTCAGGAACTTTTTTTGTTGTTCCTGAAAATATCCGATCTCGTCCGAACGTGGAAGGCGTAAGGTGGGAGCGGGGGAGCGTTGTCAAAACAGCTACTTACACAGATTTTGACCATCGGACAATGATAGGACGTGTAGGTATCTAGAAGAATGTTTGTTGTCATGGCGTGAGGTGCACGGTTCGTCAATTGGCCCCAGCGGGACTTTAACCCGCAGCTTGCTTTCCGGAAATGTTCGTGGCTGGAACAGAGACTGAACGTTGTGATAAAAGCCGTCAAGTATGAGAAGGTAAGAGGCAAACTAGGTGGCGTGATGGATAGGCACTTGCCAAAAAAGATATGGGGGTTGCGGGGTTTATCCCTCAGAGGTACAAGCTTTTAGCGCTGCAGGGGGGGGGGTTTCAGAATTTGTGCAATGACATTCGGAGCGCAAAACTGCGGAGTTGAGCGGCAGCTAATATAGTAAAAACGAGTCCCAAAGTAGTTCTACAGCGCCAGGCAACTATGAAACGGGGAAAAACCTAAAAAAGTCCCATGGAGTAAACTCTGGCGGCTCGGATAAATTGTTCTTGAGGGCGAATATGACCCCCTCCCAGCGACGAAGTACCCCTCCCCACCCGTGGACTTCTCCCAACAGTGCTCCACCTTGCATGGGGTAGGTATCACGAGTGCGGATTGCACCCCATAGTGCAACTAATTGTAAGCTAAAACGATAAGGAATAGCAGAATGACTGCAAAACCTCCGCAATCACTTCTAATCATATTCTGGAGCAGCACTCCCAACATGTCACTAGAACTTACTTTCCGCACTAGCCAAAAAGGTATCGATAATGATCTGGGCACCGTTGAAGAAATCTCCAAACTGAGCTTCCCATACACATAACCGTCGTGGATGATCGAGGGAGAAGCCGAACTCATAACCAAGGACAGCTTCTTCGGACAGGATGTTATTCGCTATCTGAACTTCTCAATTCAAATGTATTAGAAGTGAACTTTGAAACTGAAATGTATTAGAAGTGAACTTTGAAACTGGAAAACCTTGCAAGGGGAATCTTCGAAATTGTGAATTCGAGAGGAGCAGTTACTTCTTTCGATGGGTGAGGTTACCGTAGTTTCGCGGCAAAGATGGAGGGTCAGGGACTAGTATTAGTTACTTTTGGGAACAAGAAAAGAAAACAATAACGACTAACACGAGATCCCTCACTCTCAGGCTTCCAAACTTGCAAACATGACCGTGAACGGTGATCCCATAATGGCTGGATGACCTGACCGCAATTGACACATACCCTGTACTCAGTAGAAGGGTTTCTGAAGTCCCCGGATCTATAGTTTATGTCATTGCAACCTGTCGGAGTCGCTCAGCGGTTCCCACCTGCGGCGCTTCCACCAGTGGTTGATTTCTTCCTAAATCGATCTCTACCCGATCGCCATTGGTAGAGCAAGGCAGCCGGACGCGGGCTCGAACCGCGCCGCTCACGCCGCCCCCGACGAATGGCAATGTTACAAACTATAATGCATCAACCTCGCAATTGGTACCACCTCATCGACACGCGACGCGTTTATGAAAACATGTACCTGAAGCCTTGTCACTTCCCTGAAGTGCAAGGTGGGTGCCTTATTATCCCAACGCGAGCCATCGACGGACAGGGCCATAGTAATGTCTACCCTTTCATCAGCTGATGCAAGTAAACCATGTACACTTATTGGACGGATGATTGATGCACACGGTCAACGTTATTTGAGGAAGAGAGGTGGTCCATCCCGCTCATTCTTGAAAATTTTCTCAAAAGTCGCAACTTTCTTTTTCTTAAATTTTTCGCAAAACGAATTTCTCTTCAAGGGTTGCAGTGGAACGGAAAATAGCTCACCTCAAGAAATCCCTTTTGATCATCAGTGATGAAGTTGAGAGGTATATGAGTCAGATCAGATTTATTGTCCACCAACATAGCATGCCTCAAAAACTCATTTCATGATGAGCGAACTTCAATATCAGTGGAACATATGGAAGCAGATACTCTACGATAAATAAAAGTCGCTACTACTACAATGTACAGTAGGTAAACTGACTATTCTGCTCATTACCTTTTTGTTACGGGCATCAGGTTAGATTAGTTGCTTGAGAGCCTGAAAAGCGCTCACTTATTGGGTCGATTTTCACCCGGTCTCTCTGACTTCCACAATCAGTCTCTCTGTAAGCCTGTCAGCCTTTGCGTTCCAAAGCGCTACTGTCAAGTTTGAAGCAACAAAGGGCTATATTGTGCGTGCTCAAGAGACTGTTGACGGTACCGCGTATTGCCTTTAGTGCGCAACAACAATCTCTTCTAAGCGACAGCAACGAGGTGCACGGTGACACGAAGACAACTTCGTACTTCGTCTAAGGGGCAGCAGAAGGCTGCACACAAATCAGAAGATGCAACAATGTCCCTGAAAAAGCTCCAATGGTAACAAAACTCGAGATTCCTTTCAAGAAGAAAAGGGCAGAAAAAAGCAGACAAGTCTGGCGTGGAACAAGAGGATGACGAATGCTGATGCTCCGATTTTTCATAAGGCAGCTTCTGATCTCACAAAACTTCCACCTCTTGATATGCCCCTAACCCTGTGTACCTCCATGGGAACTACACTTCACCAAAGAGGCAACGTAGGCACTGCAAACCAAAGCGAACACACAACGTGTGACATCGAAGGTAACAGGTGACAAAAAGGTATAGGTACAGAGAACTGATTTTTGCCTTCATAGTTGAGTAATTCAATTATAATGTGACGAAACAACCTACCGAAAACTGAACGTTGCTCGACCGACATCTTGCCCACTGATCCGGACGTCATTTCCTTCTAACAACAGCGATCCGAAAGCCAGTGACTAAACAGAGCATTCCTATAAATTATGAACAAATACGACCTTTTTTCCACTGTCAGAACTAGTTTGTTGTTGTTTTTAACTTGATTGTTTTTGTTTGTTTGTTTTTATTTCAAAGTACATACAGCCATGTATAACCAGAAATAAATAAATAACCTGAAGTTTAGGTGAGGCGATCCACTCACACAAGATGAGAAACCTAGATCACGTCCCTGCATCGTTTTCCATTATTCGGTGGGTACAAGGAGAGGCGCCAAAGATTAATTTTAAGCTAAAGTTCCATGAGAAGTTGACACCATT
Organism: Cooperia oncophora; assembly: GCA_036418165.1. Classification (NCBI taxonomy): domain Eukaryota; kingdom Metazoa; phylum Nematoda; class Chromadorea; order Rhabditida; family Trichostrongylidae; genus Cooperia; species Cooperia oncophora. Next base: position 9,982 of record MU943222.1, on the reverse strand, counting down.
CCCTTAGTGAGTGGAGACTGCCTTCATACAACACTATTCTTCGGCGACTCAGTCCGCCTGCGCTCTAGGGCTGGACCTTGATTAGGAGAACGGACATAGGTGCGGCTGACTGGCCTACCGTCCTCCTCCTCCTCCTTTCCCACCCCCCCCCCCCTCTGGCAACCACGTTGGCGCAATGGCAATGTTTCCGTTCGAATCACAAATATAAGCGACCTCTTTTTGACTGGAAGCACACGCTACAGACACGGATTTTCTTGAGCACGCGGTCTACTGCAAGCCAGCGACAAGACGTTAACTTTTTGCAGGGCAAGCCTGCAATTTCTACAGAACTATAACCAGTCTCTACTTAGTGTTCTGATCGCATGCAAGGAATCCATGTCAAGCACTCACTTTGAAGGACTTAAAGGTAGTTGGCACGATAATTTGGTACTCGGTCTAAAATGGTAGTAGGGGTGCCATATAGTGGGAGGGGGGGAAATGGCGAAAAAGCGAAGTGAAACGGTCAAAAACCTGCAAAGAAAAGCCTTCATGACCCAAGAAACAATTTCGGACGAGTTTCCCGTAGGCATCTTGCCAATAACCGCTACGGTAATATGGCTGCATGTGTGCACACATATATCCACGCGGCACCGCAGCCGCTTCATACCAATCCCTTCGCTTCATAATTTGCTTAGCAAATGAAGCAATACGAGCATCAGGAACGGTCGTCCATTTGTGGGCGGGCGGGCGTTCGGGTCGGTATGTTGTAGCTTGATAGGGCCCTTATAAGGGTACCTTTCTTGGAAAAGGCGCTACGCAGCGCCTGCTCAGGGTCGCGGAATTCCGTCCTGCCAGGCGTATTAATCCTACTCGGTTTTAGGGATAAATATCGTGCCAACTGCCTTAAGCTGTTGTCGTAGAGGGCAGAATCATCAATTCATCTGGCTATCGGGAAACTTCCAAATCACTGAGAAAAAAATATTGAGACCACAACTATACCAACCTCGGCTGTACCCCAGTCTATACCCTGACCAGCGACCATCTTTTGGATTCGTGCTTCACAGTGCGTCTTCTGGAGATGAGGGTGTACGTTCTGAAATACATCGTAACATTCTACTGACCAACATATTAGACAGTATTTTAATGCAGCTGCGTGGCAACAGCCGAACATATGTGATCATACTGCTGGCATTCCTTGATAGAGACAACGAATCTTTTACGGCATCAAGATTATGGACCTTTCATGGGTTCTACGTGAGCGTGATGCAAAGTGTTCTCTATTTTGAAGTGATTCCAATATTTTGTTCATATCATGGAGTTGTTTTAAAATCTATGTGTAATATATTTCTCATAGTGGTCTTCCGAGGAGTAATTTAGTTCCCGTTTCGTCTAGTTTTTACACCTTTCTCGCAACTCACCCTGAAGAGTCGCTTCTAGAGCACGCCATCGTTGTGTTGATCACAACGGGAAGGTTGTATTTGACCGCGAGGGAGGGGGGGTATTTGGTTGGTCTAAGAAATTTTTTTTGATAGTTGATTTCTCTTGTTTCACGGACGCTATAAAGGGGGGTCGTATTTGGTTGTTGTTGGGAGAGGGACTGCCAAAGATCTATACAACTACTATTTCCGATAGTTGAAAATGATAGTTAAATCCTGACGACCTCCCCCCCCCACTCGACGGAAAATTCTTGGCTGAAAAACTGGAAATTTTTCGGGAAAAAATGGAAAAAGTGGTAGGAAGGTTGGGAAAATCTAGGAAAGTGGTGTAGCATGGGGAGGGCGGGTCGTAGAGGATGGAATTAGAGGGGTCGTATTTTTCAGGAAATGATCACAACGCGATGGCGTGCCCTGGTCGCTTCTTCTCAAAGGCAGTGCGAACGATACCTGTGGGCGGACGGTTGCTGCTAACATCATTGGTGGAAGGGCAGGGGCAACGCCAAACGCCTTAGCCCCTGCCACCCACAACATTAGCAGCAACCAGCTCGCTTCTAGCCATCGTGTCCACATGGTACTAGGAGACCTCAAGGCACTGCTGTCAATAAACCTTCGATACTTCATGCCAGAATCCGAAGCCTAATTTGTCACATGATCTGCTTACATATTATAATACAACTTTTATCCGTAGAATGAATAACTCACAAAACCTTCCGGTACTCTAACGGATGCAGCTCCAATGTATTTCAGTAGATTCGTATCGCAACCAGTGTCCCATTTTTGTGCTTCGGCTGGGGCCTGTACAAACCCTTTCCAGTAGCCTTCCAAATGTTTTGCTCTGAAATTGAGTAAAACCCAAGATACCAAGGATAAGCGAGCATCGTAGGACGAGCTGCTTCCCGAGACATGGTGCAATTTGGCAGCAGGACTAACTCACAGTGATGACTTTTATACCACGATGTGATACAAGAGAGATTTTCAGTTACAAAACCACCTCTACCTTTTCGTCGCAACCTTTTTTGAGCCACTCCCCCCTCCGAATATCCGAGCTCAATCATACGAATCTGGGGACGTAGAATGTTTTGCTTCATGGCGCCTTTATACCGGTACCGATGTGGTCCATGAATTTCAATGCTGGAGGGAGTGCAGTAGCTTCATAGTTTCATATGCCCGTTTACTAAGCGCATGTGAAGGAGAAGGCCTTTTTCGGAGGCGTCGAACCTTTCAGTCATCAGTAACTGGTCGATTAAATTCAAGGGTGAGCACACTGGTGTGCATGTGCTTTTCAGCTGTAGGCGCAATGCTGGTTCACGTCAGTTGGAATACCATTACGACTCCAAATGCAAGGCAACATCGTGGCGCAAGCTGAGAAGAGTTGAACACGCAGAAGGTCCTTGCCCTTTCAATAGCTTGCTAACCTCTACGCTACCCTTAGCGAGTAAGCAGCGAAATCCAGAGTTCCGCACACAAAAGTCTAACATAATTTTGGATCCAAGCCAGGGATCCAAAAAAGAACGGTTAGGGAGAATGTCTGTCAATTACGCCTGAGTTAACTCCCTGTGTAATGCCAGCCTTCCCAACGGCACTCTGAAATCGGTGCGAAAGTTTCTTGTGTACTCACACGGGTGGTGTTGCATCAATAGCTTTGAAAGACTCCATGAGCTTAGCAGTATGCGCATCCTTCTCTTGCTTAACTTCGTCTTCGGTGAGCAGACCTTGATCTATGAGCTCGTCAGCGTACTGTCTTGGCACCGAATCACGGCTCTCGATTACCTACAAAAACCTTTACGATCATCAGCCAAGTACTTGAAGTTAGAATGTGAAGGTTACATCAGTAAATCCGATATAAATTAGTCTCCATCTGCCCCTTCATGCCCACTTCAAAAATGTCCAAACCCACCCTATATATGATCGGCTGCGTAAATGACGGATCATCCAACTCATTGTGTCCCCAGCGACGATAACAAATCATATTAATAAATATGTCTTTGCGGAACTTCTGTCGATATGCCATCGCAAGTCGTGTGGCTTTAACGACATCCTGAATAGAATAGTTAAGAATGCGCTAGTTTACAATAACTATAAGTGTCAAAAGTTCAAAAACAGTTGAGAACGAGAGCCTTACCTCAGGATGATCACCATTAACATGGATGACCGGACATTCGAATGCCTTAGCAATATCTGGAAAGAAAATGTCAATCACGTTGCTCCAGAAAGCCCACAAATAAAAGTAGCACGTTCGCTTTGATTTTTGGTATTTTATTGTTCCCGAGTATTACGGTTGCTGTAACGAAAATAAGCACAGGTTAGGGGTAGTTACGTTTTATTCGAATGCGTAACTGAGTGTTAAGATATCACGAAGTTCAGAATATGGCACGGATATTTCGCCGCACATGTCCGTACTGCCAGATGTGATCAGTGGAGCTTCAGTCATGCCTCTGCACATAAACGGATCGGGGAGGCGATCCCGAGACCTGTGTCGGCGACGGAAGGGGAGCATTCTATACTTTCCCTGCTTCGCTAGTCCCGGTTTGCAAGTCTAAGGCTGCGTTTATACTTTTCGGCAGCGTGCGCTAGCGTTTCCAGCGTTCGGCAGCGGCACTGGCAAAGAAAGGATCCTACCTTAAATATAGATCGTGGCGGCTATGTCTGGTGGTGTGTTGTTTGTTGTGTGGTGTGTGTGTGTGTGTGTGTGTGTGTGTGGTGTGTGTGTGTGTGTGTGCGCGTCTGTCTGTCTGTCACGAAATTCATAGCACCTGAAGAAGAGCTTGGCGGGGTCGGGTCAGGGTGGGGATGGATAGAGCATGGGACAAAACCTAAATAGCACCCATGACCCATGGTAAGCCCCGCCCACAGTGGGCGGGGCGTGCGCTCATTTATAGTGGATGTCACTGAAAAAAAGTCATAACTCGGTTCCAGAGCAGTCCCGAGATGAGGAAACAGTGCAGTAAAGTTAACAAGAGGCCTGACCGACCAAACAGAGGAGATACACTTGAAATGGGAGGGGCGCACTTGAGTATGGCGGCTGTGCTTCTTCACCGTGCGTCACTTCGAAAAATCCCCAATAACTTTGGCTACAAAGCACTTTCGAGAGACTGCGAGAAAAGTTGAACTAGGTTAGCTACTGTGGTGGCATCGTTCAAATTGAGGAGGAGAACACCAGAAATTGGCGGGGCGTACTTGAGATGCTTCGCGTCACTAAAGCGTCGGTAACTTTCGCGTCCCGAAAATAGTTTAGGCGGATCTCAAAGGCAGAAAGTCCATGACGAAGATTAACGTCTGGCAAGAGTCCACCATGTTTACGGCGTGGTGAGGCCCGCCTACAGTGGGCGGGGCGTGCATTTGAGCACGAGGAACAGTATAAAAAGTCGTAGTTTGGTCCTAAAGCACTAACAAAAGTGGCAAAAAAATGGAATTATAGGCCCTCGACCGATCACACCAGGAAGTGTGTGATGCACTTGCATTGGAGCTAGGAGCGTGCGCCGAGGTGGGCGGAGCCAACCTAAAAAATTCGTAAAACCGCTTCCAGAGCACTCCAGACACCGGGAAAAAATGTTCAAGATCAGCGAGGATCTTCGGTTGAGAAGCGCGAGGCGCTCGCATTGTGGGCGGAGCGTGCGCCGAAGGTGGGCGGAGCCAAGTGAATAAAATCCGTACAACGCCTCGCAAGCACTCCAGACACCAGGAAAAAATAGTTGAAGAGGGTCTTCGGTTAAGAACCGCGAGGCATACGTTGTGGGCGGGACGTGCGGCGAGGTGGGCGGAGCCAAATCTGAAAAAAATCCTAAAACTATTTTTAGAACACTCAGACTACCAAATACGGTTAGTTGGAGATAAGCGAGGGTCGTCATCGCCGGTTCATAAGCGTAAGGCAAACATCCGCTGTGGCGGAGCGCGCGGCGGAGATTGAGGGCGGCCAGGTTTTTGAAAAATCCGGAAAGGTTTCGAGCGTGGCATGCCAGCTAAGCTATAAGGTGCTCTTCAAGCGCATTCAAGAGCATCCAGCCTCCTCTCTTGTTGATTACGGCCGGCTTTGCTGGGGAGTGGTGCCATCGCCGCCTGTCGTGCATTCGTATGATCTAATGCCTCGGATTCTAATACCGGCTTTTTCTCCTCATCTGTCCACTTGATCAACGCCTCCTTTTCACCTATCTCTACCCATAATAGTTGTCTCTTGTGTGGTGCAATATAATGAAACTCTTTCCAGTCCTTTATTCAGACGACGTTTCGGGCCGTAAGCCCTTCTTCAGGTCTACAAACATAAATTATATTGTCTACACCAACATCATCTAACTACATACATACATAACAGAAATCCAAAAGAGGGAACAGTCAATTAACAACTGACCGGATTCCTATGGAAAGGAGGGTCTGGGGTAGGAGTGGGTGCGGGAGTTTGCTGCAAGATGGTCTTTGATATAAGGCAGACAGTGACACGAAACATCGACTCACCTCCCCAGCTGTCCTTCCGTCTCTAGAAATGGGACAGCCAGTTCGGCGAAGCAGGGATGAGATGGTGATAAGTGATACCCTGTCATTTGTCATATGTCACGTATCATCAGTTATGACATATCACGGTGCAGCAATTAGCTCCATCGTCCTTCTTAACTCCTCCCTGTTGTTAATCGGTGGGTTCCTCCTTCGAATCTCCAACGCTTCTTTGATCTTCCTCTCCACCGGGTCGCTAATGTTCCTGTGGATTACGCGCACCTTGAGTTCAGGCGCGCTTTCATTCGTGTGGCGTGAGGAACGATGTTTCGAGAAGGGATTATCCGGATAACTTGCTGGATTCGGCATAGCCCTTACATGTTCATCTAGTTAGGGCGTTGAGTTTTTGCGTTCGTCAATGTGAATTCTGTAACATGCAGGCGGCACTTCGTACTTCGTAAACGGTGTTCATGCAAAAGGCAGATTTTGCGGTTTTCTTCCTTTTTTCTTCGGTCCGTAAGCACAGTTCTCGCGGCCTACATCGGCTTTCGTATACTCTCGTGACGACGTAGGAGACGACGTAATGTGTTATGGCGTGTGTTCGATAGAGATCAGGCGAACTGGCATCCCTGAACTCCTTATAACACGATTGACGTCCTTCGCAAAGGAGTCTGATAGATACGGGAGTATCAGTGGAATGGCATCTGGTACCTGATATGGGCGCCAACAATTTACGTGTCCTCTTCCATATCCATTCTCGTGAAGTATACGCGTCACGGTGTCTGTCACTACAGGAACATTAGTGGACGTCAACCTCCGAGCTGTCGTCAAGGCATTCTGAACTATATTCCTCTTCATAAAAAGAGGGTGGCAGCTTCTCGAGTGTATTAGGATGTTCTTCGAAGCGGGTTTCTTATGCCACATGGAAAGTACATTTCCTGCCGACAGTTTCACTTTGGTGTTCAAGAACGGAAGGAAACCGTCGTGTTCAGGTTCCTCGACTGTCAGTGCAATAGTTGAGTGCACTGAGTTTAGCTTCAAGAAGGTTTGACGTAGAACGAAGGTTAGACCTGAAGAAGGGCTTACAGCCCGAAACGTCGTCTGAATAAAGGACTGGAAAGAGTTTCATTATATGCACTACACAGAAAACATATGAATCAATGAAACTCAGGAAACCTCTCTGATATGCATCCAGTAATATTGTTGACGAATAGCCTGTTGAAATTAATAATTAAATAAAAATAGCCGGATGCCTGTTTTTTGTAGCAAGCTTTCAAAGAGAGTGCGCGCCGGGTCTGTTAATATTAGATGCTAGCGTCACCAAGAGCGTACGTCTAGCGTAAATCGCTAGAGGTATTTCTTGTCGTTACGTCTAGCGAGCGAGTGGCAAGGAAAGCAGAGTATCGATTATAGCATCTTCTAGTGTATATATTGTGTTATGGATGTTGATGGCAGTTATATGGGTTTTTGGTGTTTATCATAGATATGGTGCGTTTTCTCTAGAGGGTAGGTCGATCCAAGGGGTTGCTCCCTTCTGACCACCCCACTTGCTTTTGCGGAACTTTTGATATGTGTTTTTCAATGTTTTGCGTTTTTGGTCTGTTTACGCTGAAGCCTCGCCGTTCGATTAGGCTCCGCCCATCTCCGAAGAGATTCCACTCACACTTTTCTGATGAATGGTTGAAGGAACGGTTAGTATATGAGTCTGCGGCTTCATGCTATGGTCTCGTCCGCCACTCCAACAAACTTTGCCTATTTATTGTGTTCCGTAGCGATTCGGCACTGAATTTCTCTAGCAGCGCGTTAAACCTAAAACCGAATCGCCAGCGCAGAAACCAAAACGACATACTTGCGTGTTATGAGCGCAAATTCAATGTCTCGCTTGTGAAAATGGGACTGGCGAGCTGTTTTTACTAAAGTGGGTGTCCTGCCTCCAGCGGAGCAGTAAAGTCTCCACAGGTCATGTTGACATTAATTAAACACAAACGTCTCCATAAGGCTGGGATTCCTCTATTCCAGACCTACCAGTGCAATGCAACGTCGATCGTCCTATGTGTGCTTCGGCAGTGAAGGCCACCTGATTGTTCGTGACCAGGTGAATGGAGCCTCCAAGACGAAAATGTGGCACTTGACCGAGCGAAATGGATTCCCAAACAATACCCTACAGCAAGAAATTAATGAGGAATTATCAAATTGCTGGAAACAGTTGGTATGAAATACAACAGACCTGTCCGGTAAAAGCACCATCACCGTGTACAAGCACAGCCAGCACACCATCTCCAGTCCTTGCAGCTCGATCTGTCGAGTAGTCTCCAACTCCGAGTGACCTGAAATTTACTTATAAATATGAACCTCAATGAAGATCTCTCGAAAAGTAGGGCGGAGGACCTTATACTGCTCAAAACAATAGGGAAGCGCTAACGCACGGCAAACACTGTTGGCAGCAAAGGTGCCAGGCATACGCCATGTGGCAAAACGCTGCATTGAACTGATGTAAGAGTGCGTTCGTACCTTGCATCAGTGTTTTTAGGGTATGGCACGTTTAGAGAAACGCGACTAGTAGTTCAAAACGCTGCTGTTCGCTCTCAAAGCTGGCGCAAAGTATACACTCTGACGATGACCAGAACATACTCGGTGGTGACGAAACGAGATTATCAAGGTAAGGTGCGAGAGGCTCGCCTTATAGCGACCCGCAGAAAGTAGCAATTAGCTATAGTCGACTTGAAATACTGCAGCCCTTCCAACTTACATTCCATTTCGTGGTGAGAAGGCCGAGCACGTAACACCAACGCTGGTTCCGCTGGATGTTCCTTGTCATACCTATGCCTTACCGCCATAGCATGCCTCACAGCAAGCTAAAGGTGTATCGGAATATTACTGCTACCACACTACACGTTTCTCCACTATCCCCCACCCCCTCCCTGAAGGCAAACCCCCGCGATTGTACATTGTAGATAGTGCTGCTCAGTGACAAACCTGTAGTCGCTAGTAACTCTCTAGGGAAGGAAAAAAAGCGGAAAAAAAAACATAGAGAACACTCTAGGTTAAGACCTGTAAGGCCTCTATGGACGAAATCTCCGGATCTGCTCGTTTAATGCCAGCGAAGGTTATTCGTCCACCTTTAGCTCAATAATCATTTCTGCGTGTCATTCAATACTAATACCGTCTGACAACGAAAAGAAAAACGGAAAGGTGGTCTAAGAACTGACAGAAAATGGTGTGACAGAAAATAGCCTTTACGTTTTGGTGGGCGGGGCAGCGGGGAGGCGTCAGAAATCCGCTTTGGAGGGCCACAACGCCTTCGTCACTTACTGTGAAGCCGCGAAACTGAGACTGAGGGCCAGACCTTTTGTACAAGAAAGGACGCCTACAAGTTGCTCGAGCGCAGGGACAGTCCTTAAAAGCAGCGATTACTGCAGCTTGATTGTTACAGTAAAAGCAACCGCAAGGAAAGGACTAAGAGACTCGCAAACTATAAGCACTCCACCTGGCACGAGCGCGGGCTTTGCCCATGGCGACTGGATTCACTGCTTCAAGATGTGAGGGATTTGGCAGCATCGAGATATGCACGGTCCCCTCAGGAGACTGATGGTCAAATGACGATGCTGAAAGAAGCACAGCGAATGGCGTTCCTGCTGCAGAACAAATTAAATTTTGAAGCGCTTACTGAAATGAGATAGGACATCGCCAGATCCTCGTACATCGTCGGGAAATTCCGGTTTACCTCTCATCTAGAAGCAGAACGATTAAGAATTGTTTCTTGGGAAGGACAATGAACAGCGAGAACTCTTCTGTGAAGAACGTACCTTCCTGAACATCTGAACAACTGGGAACTGCATCATTTCCGTCAGCAGATTCAGTCGACCACGATGTGCAATGCCAATGAAGAGCTAAACTGTGTAGCTGTAACGACAATCATAAACCCAAGCGAGCCTCGATGATGAAGGTTCGTAAGGGACAGTGTTCTCATTACAGTCCGGAGCAGCTTACCTCTACGTCTCTGGTCTAGAGCATTGTACTTATTTACGACTAATGGGGGATGCTCAATGCTATCAAACATTCTCAAACAGCTTATGTAGTACGCTCTGGAAAAACGTTGTTCTACGAAATGTAACTTGAGTATTTTCAACTGAGACACGATC
>MU943219.1:0-13994 GCA_036418165.1 Cooperia oncophora | reverse complement strand
AAAAAAGACTGATTTGTTCACATTACACAGTGGAGGGCACTTCAATCACAACAAGCTCGTTTGCGTGAAGGACATTTATTGCTGGTTTACTGTACTTTTGCTATGCACTGAAGTTAATTGTACAGTATTGGGATCTGACCTTCGGACCTCCCGACTGGACACTACACTAGGAGAGAATCACAATCTGCATGTGAACCAGGTACCGGATTTCGACATGGGAGCGCCTTCAATTCACTACTGCACAGTTAGCCAAAGTCAGCGCTCACGATTAACTAGGCATGGAATCCGCTGAAGGTGCAAGGTGGCCCAGTCCGCAGTGTCAGCGGGTGTACTGCATTCACAGCTCAGGTTCGAGTACACATAGAAAGCGCAGGCTCAGCGGTTCAGACCCGCAGACATCCAATGGACCCATGCCATCCGTCGTGACCCGTGTCACTGTGATGATGCCGTAGTGCTCCCATCGTTTCTATGCCCTGCATCTTGCGTCTTGCAGTTGATTTTATCGTCCTGTGCTCATAAGGTGATCATAGTCAACTCCGAAGGGGAGGACCCTAATGAGGTCGGTCTTCGTCCGCTTTCTACCTTGCAACCGTAGGACGAGTCGGGTAATTCTTCCTCTGCACTTTGTAGGTAGCGACGTTGAAAAACTCTACGCGTGTGTCAAGTGCGAGTGATTTACCCCTCAAAAAGCAGAGAAAACTCCTAAATAAGGCCGTATTCTTGCAATTAATGGTAATTGAGAAGAGAAAAATCGTTAGGTTTCTTTGGGAGAGGCTAGAGAGAGCGATAAAAGAGTATCCATCCCGGAGCTGCTCCTTCCTTGGGTCTAAGCAGAACTGCTGATCTCCATTACTGTAGTTCTAGTTTTGCGAAGGGGGTCCATTAAATGCCCTCACAAAGTACTTCACTCACGCGAGCTAAACGACGGACAACCTAACGCCGAGCGACATCAACTAAGCTCCGTGGAGTCACTTGAGTAACCCTGCGCTTTAACGCCCTTATATTACAACTTCTGACGTGAAACTGGTACAGGGTTCTCGTTTGATGCTCTAGCTCCCTTCCCCACATACAAAGTTTAGTTCCGATAATTGATTGCGGAATGTGCCTTCAGGAGTGTCTTTAGCCTATATGTGTAAGGAGCAGGTCTTAAATGACAACACTGTGCAAAGGAGAGGCTGTGAAGCTATTGAGCGTCTGACTTAGTACGCACCGAATCCGTCGCAGAGGCGAGCGCAGTTTGTCGACCGAGGAGGCAGATCTGCTCCTCCATAAATGTGCCAAACCCATTTAGATGTAGCAACACCCACCTTTCTCGAAGCTGAACAACAACTGTTTGGAGGTAAGCCAAGACGATCCTTGGCCTCTCCGACGCTTCACACACGTTCACGAAGTTTCAACGGAGCGAGATTTCCTTTCGCGAAGCTAGGGAAGCAATGTTAGTACAAAATGCCCCCACCCCGACGACAAACAGCGCCCTCGCAGGGTACTCCACTACCATCTGAATCGCAGTGGCTCTGTCCAATTAAGTACAGGGCCTTATAATGAACAAGTCGGTGATTGTACCCTCTCAAAGAAGTCTAGTTGACAAGGAACAGTCAGCCAACCATGGAAGACTAAATTTCCCGGGAAGGGGGGGGGAGGGGTGGGGACAGGACCGAGTTTGAGCCACGGATTGGTGCGTTGCATGCAGCAACACTTGCCAATCAGACAGGCGCAGTTCGGCTTGAGGTGGGAGACCATTTTCCATTTGCCTACTTCCCATCGTCGTGTTCACTGATTTCAAGAGTTGGTGAGCGATTTCCCCAAGTTCTCAGGGCTTAGAATATTTCCCAGATCTACGAAAACATTGATGGAGACACGACAATGGGAAGTTGTAAATGTGCAAAATGCCCCTCCCCAAGCCGAACTGCGCCCTCAAAGTACAGAACCGCATAAAAATACGCTGACATAACTACTTAACGCAATAAAAAAGGTACAAAGGATATAAAGAATGGAAACAAATGTGTCGATCAATGGGTTTCACAGTTACGTTGCCAACGAGTAAGTCAATAACTTCAGCAACTACCCGGCGAGTTTTCTAAGGGAGCCTCAGTGCTTATGATCAAAAGAATAAACGTTATCATGACTGACATCGAGTGAAAGCGGAAAATCTGAAAAGTTTAAAATTTGAAATTAAAAAACCGGAAGGAATTCGTAGTAAAATGCGGATGGATCGAGAGTGCAAGGACTTTCAGCACAATCTGAACGAAAACATTGATCCGAAGATAACAGGGCATAAGCAAAAAGCAGGGCTACAAAGCTCCGGTGGTTAAAAAAACTTCTAGAAAATGAGCCACATTTAATACGCGCACTTCAGTACCGTATACATAATAATATAGTGTAACTCTGTAAAGTTCAGGAAATCGAAAGAGATTGGAAACTTTCAGCAATATCTTCTGATTCTAATTATTGTAGCTGTAGAAGCGTGGGGTATAGGAGAGAACGGAGAGCATGAATAGGTTGTTGACAAAGAAAACAAGTAATGGATATAATCAAAAGTTGTGTGATAATCAAAGCAGAATCGATTGTGAAAGGATTAGTTCAAGTGGTAGAAGTTCTTCTGCGTTGCTATACGCTGGACTTGTTATCAGAGTTCTAGGACATAACTGCGTATTTCACCTCAACGGCTAGGAGGGGATAAAGAAGGGGGTGCGATGCAGTTTGGCTTGATGGGGTGGGGGGGGACCAAGTGGTACTTAGCAAACCTAGTTCAGGTCACCTTGTGGAGACTTGTGAATTCCATTAGCCACGGTGGATCAGTTGTATCCTTTCGTGGATTCACAGAGGTTCACAGGTCCCACCAAAGGGAGACCATTTCGTTAACATGAAAACAACTAGTGGACCCTCCAAGCTGCGCGAATCTTTTGATGTAGATCAAGTATGTTCGACCCTGCCAGATACTGTCGACCACTGGCAGGAATTCAGATACTGCAGGAATTCTAATCGAAAGTCCGAAGCTTAACCATTAGCCATTAGCACAAGGCCCAAACATATATGTCCCAACACATTAAAATCCTTTGCAATAGCAGTGGCATTTCAAGAAAAAGCAAAAAAAACAAACATGGAGAACACCCCAAAGCAAAAACCGACCCATGGCAGCCTCTCTCGTAGTCAAGTCCCAGAGGAACGATCAGCTGCGAAATGAGCGCACCATTCCAAACTACAGTAATTTTGCTCGGATAACGGCCCTACCCTTTCCCAATACTGAGTCCTCAAACGTACCTCTCAAGCATTATCCCAGCATCATAAAAACACAAAGCAAAACCTTATTCAGTAGTCCGTATTGCCTCCTCCTCGTATGGCCCCTGTTTAATTCGTCAACCCTTTGAAGAATGTAGACTTGGAAGAGCAATAGACGGAGCCGGAGAGAGCCTGAATAACGCGGACACTTATAAAAAAATGGCTCTCGCTTTACCCAACCATCTGGGCTCCTGAAACAAAAAAAAACAGAACTAGTGAATATTTTATCTTACAAAACATCAAAAATCAGCCACTTTATGAGAACAAGAAGCAACAACTACACGGAGCCAAAATGGACCAAACCGATGTATCGAATAGTTAGATAGAAGCTGTCGTCAGATCGATTAATCGATTCGGAACCATCACTCCAGCCAGACGAACCGGAGCTGTTGAGGAGAGGAAATGTCGGTGAGCAGAGGTGCCTTTGATTCAGGATGGATAAACACGTCATTTCTCATGCAGTTACACCGTGACACTGTGCCAAACACCTCGTTGCCCGTGTCATGAATCATTCCAGGAAAAAATCGCTTAGAATCGCAGCCACCATCGCGGCTCGTCCCATCCTCTGGATATTGGCCAGTTCCGCAACATAACCAGATGTCGTCTTAGCCTTGTGACACCCGACAGATCGCTGTCTTTCCAGCGAATGAGCACAAGAGCCAGCTGTATACAAATGAGATCACGAGAACTTCTGCCGCTCTGTTGTCAAATCTTACAAGCTTCACCGCGAAATTGCGGGCATCAAAGGATTTTCTGCGTCCACAGCAGAGAGCGGCATAAAACTACCAGCACGATGAGCATGAGAATCTTTAGACCACTGTCAATTTTCAAGTTCAGCCAGTCGTTTTTTGTTAATAGCCTGCTTTGCAGCTATATATAGGTATAGATCATGAAGATTGAAAGACTGAAAGATCAAAATCCTTGTTTCGGTATGCGCACCCATCTAAATTTTCATTCGAAATCGTTAGTTGCTTATCGACATGCTATTTTACCTATGCGTCCAGTGCGGGGCAGCGATGTGCAGCCAGTGTCTTATCCTCCACACCAATTTGCACCCATTCACAACCTGCGAGGGGCCTGGGCCAGACATGGGATGAGCGCGTTACCGCACGCCGTGGTAAGCCGTCCTCCTGCCGCTACCCATCCCCGCATCATTGACAAATAGTATCGGCTAAACAGACCGAAGAGAGCTAACAATTTATGTTGCCACAAAAATGAGGAAACGACTTTGGTTAAGTATGACAAGGTAATGGGTAGTGATGGGCAAAAAAAACGCATGCAAAGAGTCAAGCCCCCGCACCTGTGGACGGCAGCGCACCCATTCAAAAACACAAAATTCATTTTAGATCCGGAGAGTAGAAAAAGGAAGAAATATAGGAAATCCTTAAGCTGGACACATGAGACCACACTCATGTGCTCCGGGTAACTCTGAAAGGCGGTCTTATTTAGTGAAAGCAGATGTTAGTCAAACTGGGCAACAGATGATATCGATTGGCGCATGTTACTCCGGAATGAAACTTGGCGTTTAAAAAGCAAATGTACTGGCTTGAAACAGCGCCGATTCAACTGGTTTGCCAGCACTTCAACCACTTTATAAATCTCTCTGAACCGTTGTCTTAGGCTTGTGCGAGAAAGTGATGTGGTGATGTCGGCATCAGTCATCATGCGGCCAGTAAGGGGGCAAGTCACGTCTAGGGTAAACAATCCTACCGAAACCATTTACCCTTGTCATGTGTTGGACACCAGAATGTCTGCAAGATGAGCAGGCTTCAAGTAGATGTCGTTATCTTACGAAAGATTTACATAGAATTCAAGTGGCGAATAGATGACAATTGGAAACATGGTTTCCAAGCTGTGGATTAGATCTTTGCAGTGCACATGTTTTCTCGGCGCCCCTTGTACTGTGCTAACGCCCCATTACAACATTTACTCAAAAATAAGAACAGAACGCGGAAAATAGTAAGAAGAGAGGAAAATCGCTGGGAAAGACTATGTTTGTGCGGAAGATTCAAAATCAGCTTGAGCGATGTCAACGATAGAAGACGGTTACATCTTGAAAATGGGTCCAGCATAACTACCACGTTCCAGCTTCCACCATCAGACACAAATTTGGAACTGACTGTACACCTAGACCTGGCCGAATAGGGATGATCAACAATCACTTTTCGATAGTTCTGCTGTTTTCCCTATTTTTGCCTGACGAGCGTGACCGATAATAGATCTTGATCAGGTGCCGTCGCCTAAGACGAATTGACGCCATTAAATCATTCTCACCAAAGTGATTCTTTACCTAGTAAAATATTTTAGTATCTGCGGAGTAATAACAAATCCTCGATCACATTTGTTACACCCGCCCCATAGATTTACGCGTTGTTGCATGAATTCCGTGAATACCAAACTCCACGCGCATTAAGAACAAAGAAAAATAACAAAACACATAGAAGCACAGGGTTAGTGTTGATCCAACTCTTTCATGGATACGCCACACACTGCCTACTCCATTCAAAATACTGTGTCCTTGTTAATATATTTGCTCATAAACATGACTTGTAAGACAAGATATTTCTACAAGCGGTACCAATACAACACCACTTCCATGCTGAGCCCGCCTTTGCAGCAAACCCTTCGATATCTTATTCACCCGGTTGACGAGCGCGAATTTTCCTTTCGGAGCAGTTCGGCCTTGGGGGGGATAACAAATGTACTGTCATTCCTAAGAGAACAATATATTTATGAATTTTTAGATTTGCCCCTATAAGTATTTGCAGCTCTCCCTAAAATGAAACCTGTTAGTTAACATGATCTAACAAGGAGTAGGCAAATGTGCACAAGTGCTCTCTCTCCTCTCCCAAGCCGAACAGGCCAATCCTGTTTGTTAACAAAGGAAATGACCTTTAACCTATGCTGCAAACGAGCCGGCAGCGTATGAGTGCCCCAGTGCACAGGATAATTAATATATGCAGGATGGCAAGAGATCCGAAGAAACCTATCCATGGCCCATGCGACTACGATTTGACCGCCGGATTATGCGCCGACATGTATTTGCAGCTTGCACCACTTTTGCTCTTATAAGTGTTCTGTTCGCCGTTTCAACCCACTTTCCCATGGTATGGCTAACCTGAAGGGCGTTTATGTGGTTCTCATGAGTTCCTCGAAAAGCTGCCTCCTATTAGGAGCATCTACAGCCCCTACAGGTCCATTACTTGCTCTTTGATTCCCCCTCCCTAAGGGTCGAAATAAAGAAAGAAGGAATCAAAGAGCAAGTAATGGACCTGTAGGGGCTGTAGATGAGCCCCTCGAAAAATTCTGCCTCCTCATTAGGAGCATCTTAGGGTCGAGATAGACAAAGGAGGAATCAAAAGGTAAGTTTCCCTCACAAGACGTGTGTTGAGTGCTGAGGAAGGGACGTGGAAACCGACCTGAAGAAGAGGCTATACAAACAAACGGCCAGCGCCACTAACTGCTGTACTACTTGTGCAGATTCTACCAGTATTCATAATGCAATAGTTGGTGCAAAGCCAGTACACAAGCACCTATCCAGTTTCTCACGGACCCGATATTACAACAGCGACGAGTTGCCTCTCTTTCCTTCTCTCCCGAACCAAACCGCATCGAGGCTATTACGGTAATGAGGCAATGTGCATACTGTAATCGCGTCCGCGTTGGCCATACGTATCTTCTCGGCGACGGATGTGATGGTACTAGCAAAAACGCCGCTAGAATCTCAAGGATCCTCTCATGACTCGCGAGTCCGGATTGAACGAGAAAGAATAGCATCGCTCCTGAGGTGGTGGCAGTACAACTCCAGAACAAAAAAAATAAAAGAATAAACAGCGATAAATGGGCTAGAGAAGTTGAAGGGAACTTGCTCGTCCAAAAGCAGAAGTCAAGAAACTGCACTGAAAATTTTGAAATCAAGAAAAAACTGAACTGAAGTCTATGGTGAAGAGATGGAAAGTTTTATGAGAAGATGGTGGAGAAAGTTTTAGAGAAAAAGTGGTGCTGAAATTCAACAAGTGAGGAAAAAGCTGGGATCGCTCGAGCTGTCAATCTAGAAAAAGCCTAATCCAAAGTACAAAAAGGCGAAATGCAAAGTTTTGACGATGATCATTTCTTTTCTTGGTCGCGCTACGAATTCTGCTTCCGCTTAATGTGAGCTATGCGATGGGTTGCGTGGACTATTTGATGTAAAGTGCGTGCTTTGCTCCCCTCTTGGACGAATCTGTCACCAATGTGCCGACCCCAGAGTGTAGAAGGCTTGGTCGGCTCGGGGGGGGGGGATAGGGGTTTTAACTCTGGACCGCAAGCGTGGAAAACGAGCCACTTGCCAGCCAGGCCTACCAGGGTTGCCACGGCCGTCAAAATGGTGTGGTGTCAGCACACCCCCCCCCCATAGGTACGTAGTTAGCCCAGCCAGAGTACAAGATTGTGATGTTGTACAAGCCCCCACCCCTTCCCCAACACTTACCCAGGTTTTTTTTCAGCTTCCTACCAGTTTTCTCCGAAATTTTTCGAAAATTTGCTGCTTTCCCCCCAAGAGTTCTCCGTGGGCACATGTGAAAACCGAGCATTGGAAAACGCGAAAAGTCAAGAATACGCGGAAGCAATGTTTCTCCCAACGCGGCAAAAGTTCTCTCAAAGACCACTAAGCTACCCCCCCCCCCCTCCCCCATTTGGTGGACACACGATACTTACCCTTTTCGTCATTTCACTACTCTTGCCCTAATTGAATTGACCCTCGAGAGTCAACTGAATGGGAAAGCTCACATCGGTAGAAACTGATTTTTCGAACATCGGGAAACGGAAATCGGAAAATTTGGATAGCGGCGTTTGCTTATCAGCAAGCTAAAAGGCGTGACGTGACGCAATAAAAGGAGCTAGCTCCTCTTTTGTGTTGGGAGTGTACTACGCATATAGGCGTCTGCGGTAGCAGCCGACTGTTCTGTAGTAGATCAATCAACCGAAAAATGCCCAACCAGCCGTCCAGAATGTGTTTGGATGTTGTGCAAGGCAAACCCGGCTGGGTAATGCAATTTCAGCTCATGGAAAGTGCTGATTTTCTTAGTTACGTTATGGCCCCTTAGTTACGTAGTGTGGGTGCTAGGGGTTCCGAGCTGATGGAAACGGATCAAAGGGTCCAACTAGTTCAGCGGGGGGGGGGGAATTTCCATTCAGATGGCAAAAGGTTCGATTTTTTGGGCATTAGATTTATAAGGGCAACCATAATGGTACTCGCTAAACTTCTGCCGGTATATTACAACCACCTGTTACTCCCATGATAGCCTGGCCTCACTCACTTCAGATTGAGTGCATTCCTGGTATAGTACAGCGTTTCGACCCTACCAAAACAAGACTCCCAAGACCATAAAGCAAAGATTATTCCAACGCTTAAAAGCTTAGCAGTAATTGGTAATAAACAGATGAGTTTGACGCTGTGCATTGGTGCAGAAGGCGATTTTTAAAGTGGCACAAGGCCAAAGGTACCGTACGACCTATAAATCCAAGCCACCACGGAAATGGGCGCTGTCCATTAAACCGTCACGCAGGTTAGAAAACGTTTCAAAGGGCTACCGACACCGAGAGAACAGCTGATGGAAACTCATCTGGTCGACGGTGGTGAATTTCGCATGCGCATCGGCCTCATCGGTGTGTGTACGCGTTTTTTGTGTCATTTGTCTGGCGCCAGGGGAATGAGCAATTTCGACGTCTCGTTGAGGTCGCGCTGCTGTATGAAAGCACGAAGAGATTTCAAAACGAGGACGATAGCGGACATACGAAAATGGCTTTGACTTCCTTCAGTTCCCGTAGCGACAGTATCCCTTTAGTCCCCCCTTCTAAAGGGATACTGTCGCTACAGTCGATCTGGTGGGATCGAAGAGAAAAAGAAGGAGCTTCCACATATGGAGCTAGAGGACTCCTAGGGAAGCGGATTTGGATCCCCAGGCAGCTTTGAGTGGGGATCTTGTTAGGTTTATGGATTTGGAATGGTCACAAAATTGGAAACCAAAAGGACTTCATGAGTATCTCATGCGGGCTAGAAGGGACCAAATTCGCCAAATTCTTCGAAAATTCGTCACCTGGGTGGCTGCAATGTGGGTATTCGTGTTGAGAGAGTTAAAGTATTTGAATTTTTGAATAAATCGTGATAGTAGATTTTCGGCGAATTGGCGCATTTCGACTGGTAGGGGCAGTAAGAGGTACTCAGCAAAAATAGTACAGGTCAACTTGTGGAGACTTGTGATTCCTAAGACTAAATGGCTCAGTTGTAACATTTCACAGATTCACAACAAGGATTTACAGGTCCAAACAAAGCGAGACCCCATTTAACTCGAACTAACAAAATGAATGATGAAAATGTGGAATGCTCTCCTTTCGGAGTGACCCACCCGCGCAAAGCCCGTATCAGCGCAGATGTCTATTTTCAAATGTTACGCCCAATTGCCGTGTTTGTAGAATTTCACCTCTCATAACTGATTAACTCACTCGAAGGTGCAGACAGCAAGTTTAGTTTTCGTATTTGCAATCAGAATTCTACAAGCTATTCAGAAAGGATGAACTTTTCGCTGTTGATGAACACTTCCTAGGATGCGGCATGTGCAGTCTGGGAGGATAAGCCATACTGACTGTAAGCCAATGTAGCAAGTCAACTAATCTATTCGCTCCCAGACATACTGCAACCAGTTTACCGTCTTCAGAGGACAGAGGAGGGCTTGACTGGTCTGGACGGGAGCCGATCTCAACTCACAGATCGCGCGTGTTGTAAGCGTGCCACTGCCAACTGTCAGCCACTCGGCCTTCTAGTACGCGCGTGTGTCCCCCTTGGCTTTTAGTCGAACCCAGGAGTTGAAAATCATTTGCCGCAGCGGTGAGTAACATGTGAGCATTGTCCCGTGGAATATATCCCACAGTAATTGTCTTTAGCGGCCAAGAGAGATTGGTGTCGTGCTCGGCTTTCTAGGAGTGGTTCGCGGTTTTACGAGAAAGCGAATGGGATTCGCAAAAAGATTCGGTTTTTTTCCTCCTCCCTCTTTAACAACTGGATTTTGTCTGAGGGAGATCTAATGGAAATTCTTAGGGGTGAAAGCATGTGTTGTGATTAAGAACTGGGCTGAAATTCCCGGCCACCTTTGGAGGGGGGGGGGATGAGCGGTTGTGTTTCACAAGCGACATTTTCCATTAACGAGGATCTATTCAAGCACGATTATGACAAATCGTTACATATGCTGCACGACCTAACCATCTACCCGAAGGTTTTCATCGGAAACCTAATGCACGGCGTATACTGACATATCCCCGCCAAGACAGACGATCGATATGATCAGCTCTATAAACCTACCCTTTTCCATCATATCAATCTTGATCAAAAATGACGCACTAAGAGCTATTTCCAGTGGGTTTACACTGATCATTCATCTTCCTTGCAGATACGGTACTGACTTGTGAGAGCGAGAGCAATTAATGGTCTCGCTCAGGTGACTGACAGAAAAAATCCAAGTGAAACCAGAAATAAAAAAGTGCACGACACCACGTACAATTAATTACACGTCCAAATATTGGGAGCAGATTGGGTCTTTGGTGGTTCTAAATATAATCAGTTTTGCTAGAAAAAGAACGTGACTGGGAAGGTGTGAAAGATATGCCCATTGGGGCAGCTACAAAAATAACAAAATCACAACTAAACTTCTAATTACAAACAAATTACAAAAAAAGGCAGATGACTACTGCATCTTAACCAACTCGCCAGTCTCTGGGGAAATAAATTTCGAGAAAAAAGAGGGGCAGAGCCTTTAGCGTTGAGGAATATGGCACTTCCTTCATGCTCCACTCATTCTACTCCCATCCGGGATCGTAGTGAGGATCTGTCCTAGGCCACGATTTAAAGGGCCCACTCGAAATACAAGCCAGTGTTTCCCTCCCCCCCCCACCCCTTCCCCGCTCTTCCCGAAAGAGCATGTCAGCGGGCCACAGAATGATGGGCGAAGCAACCCTGCCCCTGACACTGTGCTCTTGGTAAGTGGCGCCATTTCACACTGTACTGTCATTATCCCTACTAACGAGAAGGCTATAACGGGAGAGGGAAGGGTGTTGAGTGAGAAGGGGGGGGTAATCGAAATATCCAGGAGCGCTTTCCACCGATATTGAGGATAGATGGTATCATTTGTGGAAGAGCGACTTGGCTGGTGTCAAGACACGCCCCCTTCGCGCGACATCTCCGTTTTCGAGGGATAAATGTACATTCTGGCTAGAGAATATGATGAATGAGTTCTTGCGTTAACTAACGGTGATACTTCTGACTATTCTGGAAGTATTATGGACCTCTCACCTCCTAAAATGTAAGGTGGGTAGACGTCAAATACTCGGTAAAGAGATGCGCCGCTTCCTAGTCACGGGCCAGTTTCTATACAAGTACAGGCTATATTATGCATTTCGGATAACGCTGCATTAATAATCGCACGAAATTTATCTTGGGATTTACTAGCCTTTCTTCAATGTCTTACCATGTAGAAGGTGTTCAAGCCCAACATAGCTGGAGACTTATAAAGTAGTCGTGTTCCGAAATAAATAATCAAATCATTAATCGAAGGAACGAATCAGTAAAAAGTCAAACAATCCATGTAGGGGAGACGTGGAAATGCTTCTGATTCTAATCGCTTCCTATAGCAAGTCGAGGATATCCGCAAGTGCACCCCGGGATGATGCCCACTGGGGTCACTAGAATTTGTCATAGTTTCATAGACGGTGACCGACACTTCCCTGGCCACCAGATGTGGAGCCCATGCGTGTTTGGGATTCCATACACTGCATATACACTTATTTTTATCCACCCTACCCAGATTAAAATAATCTCGAGAAAATCTTAACCGCTGACACCAGCAAAACCGCCGAGTGACACTGATAGCACGAGGATATCGATGACCTTTCTTTGGTGTTGTTACGAACGTTGCACGAGTGTTGCAGCCAGTGGGTGCTGTTGTTTGATGACAAGCATGACTGATAGCGTTGTAATATGAGATGAGGAGATTTCGGTTCACATTTGTGAAAATGTGGTACAAAACGAGCACGGGACGGGCCTACAACAACATGTAAACGCCTCCACAACGATGACAGGACGGCAAGAAACCCCGCGCCGCGGCAATGGGGTCAGTGAAAAAGGGGGAATGATGACTATTCGTACCAGATAGATCCAGATATGAACTACTGAGAAAGTTTCAGATAGGCAGAGGGTGGACGAGCTTGGATTTTCACTGTAGCGATGCACCTCTGCGATTGGGACCTAAAGACACGCTCCACGACTGTGGTACTTCGCGTGGTGCTGGTGCTGGTGCTTGCGATCTGTCGCAGGGGAGAACCGAGGAAACCGCAGAGGAACGTGGATTGCGACTCAAGTCATCTAAAGGTCCAAACACATATCGCGAGCCGGGGTGTGAGCTTTTTCAGGGGAAGGGAACTCCAGGCAGGGCACGCCATCGCGTTGTGATCATTTCCTGAAAAATACGACCCCCCCCTAATTCCATCCTCAAATACGACCCCCCTCCCCATGCTACCTACCACTTTCCTAGATTTTCCCAACTTCCTACCACTTTTTCCATTTTCCCGAAAAATTTCCAGTTTTTCAGCCAAAATTTTGCTGTCGAGCTGAGGAGGGGGGGAGGTAGTCGTCAGGATTTAACTATCATTTTCAACTATCGGAAATAGTAGTTGTATAGATCTTTGGCAGTCCCTCTCCCAACAACGACCAAATACGACCCCCCCCCCTTTCCGTTGTGATCATCACAACGATGGCGTGCCCTGACTCCAGGGTTAAAGAGCCTCTTATCAGCGTAGAAGTTGGAACGTGTAGAGTCATTGTTAGTAGAGAACGTCATGAGACGGAAGAGCGCAGAGAAAAACAGTTAAAAACAGATTAAAGGATAGAGTCAAGACAGATCAAAGTCATTTTTCCTTGATCGTAAGACACGGAAGAAGGGCGGAGATGATCAAAGGGAAGGCACATGTGTACGCTAGTGGAGCTTTTGTGAAACTGTTGTGGGAGTACTGCTGTCGTAAACTACGCAACAACGTTTGTCGAGCAGAATTGCATCGATTGTGAGCACGAGATGGTGAGAAAAAGAGAAGTGATGAAGTATCGGAAGATCTCGTGGTCGGTCGGTCCAACACTGACATCATCAGCTTATTTCCAGTCGTCGTCACAGTCATTAAAGTCCCATCATAGAACAGATTTTGGGGCTCAGCTGCACTCAGTGGTCCCGTAAATGGCCCGCACTATTCTCACACGTCATCCAAAAATAGCTGAATGACGTGAGTACCAGCAGGGGATGCTGCGTCCACTTTTTTTATAGGCAGTTGAAAAAAATAGTAGGCGAAGAAAAAACCGGGTATGACGCAGACACGGCCGGATTATGATCGCTTCTAGGCGACCACTTCCGGGGTTCCACACATTTTGCTTGCTTCCAGAAGCGTGTAGCTGTCCAAACATTCATGGGGCTTTACAGCACATACCTTTGCGGTTTTCCTCCCGAACAGGTCTAACACCAGATGGTTGAGTGCGAGAAGGTAGAAGATAAACGCAGTCAGGATATTCTCAAATTCGATCGCAACACATGACCCTCAGAGCAGCAGAAAAAGGGAAAGTTACAAATATTGCGGGAGTGTCTGCTTGCGAGAGCGCGGGAGGAGCAAAAAGGCAAAGCACGTTCACGTGTGTACAGCGCACA
>MU943217.1:0-10601 GCA_036418165.1 Cooperia oncophora | reverse complement strand
CGCCCTTCCTTGTGCAAGTAGTACAGCCCCAAGCTAGAGACAGTCCTCTCGCAACTCCACAGCGAGCGATTAGCGAGCTACAGCCGCTGAAAGTTCTAGTTCTAACGCCCGCTCAGTTGGACCGCCCACTTGCTAGATGCCCTCTGACGGAGGGCTCAGTTGTTCTTTGTTGGGGCGGCGGGCATTAATCGGAATCGCATGCCCTTTTCGCTGACCGCGCTCGTGCCCATGAATGATTCTGCTCTCCTTTATTACATTTTATTCATTAGGGGCACATACAGTCAACTCCAACCCATTTCGCAAGGTAAAACGCGTAAAAATCACGAGCGACCCAATTTTCGTGGTGCAAAAGCTCGACGCACTTCACTACACTAAAATATGCACGCTACCGTAACCCTAAATTCGGACGAGTTTTTAAAAGTTTCTTTTCTTTCCAAGAGTTTTTCCTCTGTGTTTCTGTTGTTTTTGTATTCTTTTCTTTGCACTGGATGATATCAACTACTGCGAGATGTGATAGAGAGATTTGTGAGCTAGGGGTTGCACAGAGACCGCAGGGAGGTGTGACTGTGAGGGAGCGATTTTGTTTATGGTGTTCTTGAGGACTCTTCTTGCTTTTTTTTCTTCATCGGGGATTACTTATCAGCGGCGCAGTTTGCCGACGGGGGGGGGGCGAGGGGGCATTCTGCACTTTCGTTGCTTCACCTGGTTTACAAGTCTCACTCTGGTGAAACCTGTGAACTCTTGTGAAGCTGGAGCAAGCTCGCCATCATGGTAAAACCTGTCAACTCGAGAAGAGGCTGTCTAGATGGGTCGACACGTCGATGGGAAGTCGTCAAAGTGCAAAATGCCACCCCCGACACTTTTATCGCGGGAGCTGTCTTTAAGTGACATCTCTTCAAGTGACTCCGCCTCGATACTTTGCCTTCAAGGCCTGGCTTTTAGTTAAAAGCTAAGCTGTCAAACAAAAAAAGCATAAAATCGGCGCCTGTACGGATGTGTATTTCTTGTAAGCAAACTAGCGGTGCTTATGAGCGAGTGGTTTTTGGGGATGGAACGCGCGCAGAACTATAAGACCGAATGGAATTCCACGATACCGCCCTACTTTTTGAATCCGTAGCAAAGCGTCGATTTCATAAGAATCAGGGCGGTGTTATATCTTGGGCTATTGAGATGTTTTCTATACTTTTTCCTCACTATCAGCCTACTCAAGACTTACTTGTCGTCCATGTGCGGACCCCTTATCCACTGTCTATGATAGCAAGTGATATAGAACTTTGCCTTTAGGTGACGATCAAAATCAGTCACTCCTGGATGCGGCACACGTTCAGAATCGTGCTGAAATTGCAAGGATGATCTGGTCCACACAATGACTAGCCATCCGGATGCATACAAGCTATTTTATACCGTAAGCGTTCAGTGTTCGCGACGGCAGTCGTTCGCTCCCTCGTAGGACGCGATCGCTCCGCGTCTGTCGCACGATAGGGATTTATTGTTAGTGCTCGCGCGAGCGAGCGACGCCGTCGCGAAGACTGAACGTCGCCTAATAAGTTCGTTGTCAATCGAGTACTATGAGGGGACTCTGCACATCAAACCCATTAAAAGTTTGTAGTTATTGCAGTTGATGCAAGTAGTAGTCCTGCATGAGGTTCCGTTTAATCATTAATTTCTCTGGCTAGAATTTGCTAGAAAGTATCCGTGAGTCGTTGTGGTGCAGCTTCCATGGCAAGTGAGTGCTTCACGAGATTAGTAGTATGACGAGAACCAGTCTCTTGCTCTCGGCAATATCATTCATTTTCTGGAGGTGATGCGAAAATTTTCTCGCTTTACTATCTAAAGGGTTATAGTTTCACCTCATCGACTGTTCGTCGACTTGTTTCCGGACATACCCACAGAAAAAATTATAAATTGCTGAAGGGAGCAGGGGAAACTGCCAAACAGTTATGCGAATCTTAATGCCATTCCACCTGCCTTGAGTATGAAGAGCCATATAACGCTGAAAAATTTGGAAGATTTTACTTCCCCTCTTCTGTTTCAGGTTTTTATTCGTTAGTCAGCAGTAACAAACATAAAGCACAAACAGCCAGCTTCGCCGTTCATCAATCAACGTTTGGGTTGCGTTACGCATTTCACTTCTATCCAGAATCATAGCCTTATCGAAGTGGCTTACGCAATTACTTGGACGGCCAGCTGATGTTCGTGGCAGCACTTTCATTCTGCCCGACGAATATGATACTAGTGTCCTATCTTCAGAGGGTAAAAAGGTATGTTAGCCTGGGCGAGAGCCAATCCGTAGTTGAATTTCTCGGGTTGTGGGTTGGCATCTTGCCACTGCACCATATCCTTCTCTGCCAGATGCATAGAATTATCTCATAATTCTTCAACAGATGGAATTCAAGTCGATATGAAATTCACAACATTTTGCAACTTTGACCTGATGAGCCCGAATTGGGGAACCACCTCCTACCGGCATAAAGGCGGCCTTGCAAAAATGGTTTGGGACTCCGACTCCCAGTAGCCCTCCCGCGTGCAGGACAAGACCGTCTCAATCGTCGCGCGGTGCAGATATTAGGTTATCCGGAAAGTTCTCAGCGTTTTGGGTGTTTCACTTTTAGACGATCCTAACTTCTTTAATACTCATCGGATTTAATCGAAATAGGCACCATTCGAATCAGCACACTTTTGCCAATGTGACAGCAGTTGAGAAATCCCATCAAAGTAAAAAACTGGGTGGTCGAAAATTCACGAAATCCACGAAGGCTTTTTTGCCTGGTCCTGATTGATGAAGTATTTTCCAGCAAGGGAGTTCTGAAAATGTTAGAAAAGGTGATAGTCGGTTGGCGAAAGGTCTGAAGAATATGGCGGTTGAGGTAGAACTTCAACCCCAATTCGTTCAATTTATGGATAGTGATTTGTGAAACGTGTGGGCGGGCGTTGTCATGCAAAAGGAATCGGACCCTTTCTTTTGATAAGTGTTGGCTGACCAGAATCTTTTTTTCGTGAGGGTTCGGCTTTGAAAATTACCTCGGTGGTTCGTCGAAATCCAACCACTGTCCGGAACGTCTCCTGTTATCATACATGACCCATTTTTCATCACAGGTGACAATTCGGCCCAAAAACAGGTCGTTTCTGCTGCGCAAAAGCAATGCAGAAAGGAACCTCGAGACGCCCCCCCCCCCCCCTTGATCGTTTCCTGCCGGTCACTCCGATTGTGGGGCACCCAATTGTCGAGTTTTTTTCGCCTTCCCAATGCGTTCCAGACCATCTGCAACAGTGGATTCGGCAAGGCCTAGCTCTTCTGCTATCTCTCGAACTGTTTGGGATGGGTCAGCCTCCAAAATCCCCCTAAAATCCTCGTCAGATATTGCTTTAGGTCGACCGCTATGAGGTTCATCTTCAAGGCTGAAATCTCCAGAACGAAATTTGTTGAGCCATTGCCGCACAGTGCTTTCTCTAGCACTATTGGGCCCCACACCTGGTTAATTTGTTGAGCTGTTTCGATTGCGGATTGCCCCAATTTATAGTCGAAGAAAAAATCGTCCGAAGTGCTCTTTTCACATGCTTGAAAAAATCTTGAAAAAGGGGGTTATCAAGCAATGGTGAAACGGCAATTATACCATCAGATAGCGCAAGAAATTCTCTACAGGATGTGCTACTGAGAAGCAAGGCAGAATGAGTTTTTAATCAGCAGTGAATGTACAAAAAATAGGTGCACAAAACGCTGAGAACTTTCCGGACAGCCTAATTACGTTTGCAGTTATAGTTGGCATTAGGACGCTGTCTGGCGGTCTGATGCTAGCGCAACAGGTTCATTGTCAGTCGACCACGAGGGGAAGAAGGCTCGGTCATTCAGGTCAGAGGTGACCCGAGGTTTAACACACCGAGAATGAACATATTATTATTATTACAAGTATTTATTACATTTCCCCTAATTGCAGTGAAGTAGAGATTCTGCACATCAAACCCGTTCAATCAAAGTTATTGCAATTAATGCAAGTATTTCCGTACGAGGCTCCTATTAATCGTTAATTACATTTGTTAAAAGTTGCTAGTAAAACATCTGTGAGTCGTTCCAGTGCAGCTTTCATGGCAGAAAGTGAGTTCATCACGAAATCTGGCATTTGTTAGGTCGGAATGACGAGATCCAATTTCTTCCTCTGGGCAATATCATTCATTACCTGAAATTGAAGATAATGCAAAAAATGTTCCCACTTTCCTTCTAAAGTTTCATTGTTATACCTCATTGACGGTTCGTTTACTTGTTTCTGGACACATCCACATAAGGATCATAAAAACTGCCGTTGGAATGAAGAATAGTAGCAGCGCTTGTCCATTAATCTGAAATGATACAAAAATGAAGGAGAAACTGCTTAGCTTTGATATTCCATGTGAGGAGGAGCCACGTATTTGACATTAAGTCAGAATTGCACAGACATTCAAAAGAGGACCCGATCTATCAGTGTCAGTGCCAGTGTCAGTATCACCTACTTAACCTGCAGATTTTGGTAATGGCCGAGTCGGTACTTTTAAACTCCCTGCCCAGGGAGCTTTCAGCTGTCGTTCAGAGAAAAGTGAATTAGCTTGTCGCGGGGCGACTAAAACGAAATCGCTGGTGGAAGTGGCGCCCCTGCCACGATACCATCTTCGTCTTTATGGAGTTACGCGTAATGGAAGCAATGATGCATATGCAGTAAGCTCATTGTCACATGAGATTCAGGTTATCAAGTTAATCGCACAATTGACTCCGAGCCTATGGGCGGAGATACAAAACCGCACACTCCTCATTAATGATCCTTTCCTAAGACAATGAAGGGAAGGAGGACAAGTGAGAATGGCACAATGGTTGTCTTTCTTCGCCTACATGATTCATGTGCGCACGGTTTCCCAAATGAAGCTTCATGTTTCGATTAATTTAGAGAACCATCTCTTGCTCCCTCTCCTCCAAATAGCCATTTTCTACTGAAATTCGAGTGCTGAATCCTGGAGTGTACCGTTGAAGGGCATGTCGCCTCAAATAAAAGATTCTTCAGATGGCGATGGCTGCCGGTCAGGAGGTCTACGTTGCGGTGACAAGCGCATGTATTAGGTTGGCCCATGATTAATGACGTTTTTCTCCACTCAAAATATCGCGATAAAGATGAAGAATTTGCCATTATATTTTATTTTACTTTGCAGAGAATTTCTTGCCCTATACGATTGTCCTCTTGGTTTTTTCTCTGCTTCCACTAAAATTGGGTGCCCAAACTGGAGTGCTAGATCGGCGAAATATATCATGACAGCTTCTCTTTTTTAAACCTAACCTATGAAAGTTGGTGTCACGAACAATACTATTGATACCGTACATCTGAGAACATTTGCTATTTTCAGGGCACCGTTCACCTGGACCAATGCGAAGGTTGTGGTAAGCAAACCATCCAATGGACCCCATGACCTTTACAGAATCGACTGGACGAGCACGGAAGAACGATCACGAATCCCACTGCTTGTCCACGAAGCAGTTTCTGCTGGCATCGTATACTTAGGCACGCGAATGACAATGCTCTATGGTTCGATGTGAGTGTACCACATAGATATTTGGTACGGCTGCTGGAGAGGAAAATAATGGGGGCGCTGGAGATACCCCGCATGAAACCAGAGAAAAATGCAAAGCAGGAGCTACGTGATATCTCGATGTTCATCGCCTAATCATCGTACTCCCGTACGCCTCGAATATCAGATTTTTCCAAATAACAGTAACCCGCCGATAAATCCGCCCCATCGCATGTGTGGCTGTGGCTTTTATGTAAAGGGCTTAATATGTCTCACTGTTTAATGTAACTAGAGGCATGATTCACTGAGAACTTGCCACTAAAAGTGTCAAACCACTCTTTGAACACACCAGATTACTTGTTTGATCAATCTGGAACTACCTACCACATTGGCCAAAGGATAGAAGGCGAACTCGACAGCGATCTTCGTGAGCGCTTCGAACATAGTTAGTATTGAAGTTGATTGTAAGAGAATACTTCTTGGGACCAGTTCAGCGGCATAGAAACGTGAAAGCGATCCGATTCCACATGCACTGATTAGAAGCACTGTGCTCAAGCCGACAAGTGTTGCAACCTATAAATGAAGCTTCTTGGTTGCTGTAATGCACATGACGCTGTGGAAAAACCGAACCTTCCAACTTGGGCCTATATCGATTCCAACAATCATTAGCCCCAGCGAAATAAAGCAGACCATAGTGGAAATGATAAGCAGTGGCCGCCTACCGAAGCGGTCAACAAGTAACACCGGTATGAGTGTGGTAGGCAATCGAGCTATTCCTGAAAATCTTCGTTAGTCCAAGTATTCATAATAATTGCAGACAGAATAAAAAATTTTGAGGGGTTGAGAGAGGTGAAGGGGAAAGCTAAAACCGTTCCCAGCTCGCTAGCTCTCACATACCCCAGCCAAATCCGCCTAATGTCATACAGGAACGATTTTTGTCGGTGGAGATCTATTGAGTCTCAGTGTATTCATTCGTGGAAGCAATAGGGCATGGAATTACAGAGAGCACACTCCATTCTGTTCATTCGAGCATTATTTAATTTCATTATCGAAAGTCCACATGCCAAAGACTGGTGGTGTGCATAATACGTACATCGTGATCCCTCATGATGGCCATCCGTAAATTGGTCGGACTTCACTCGGATACGCGACCGGCCGGCCACCCGGCTGCCAGTAGAGCTGCGACGAGCTGTCAATGATCACCTGAGTTTCAGCGATTATTTTTCCTATTTGGCCTTTTATTCTTACACTAAGAAGGGAACAAGTGAGTCATATTATTAAGACTTAATTTGATACGTTTATTGTATATTTTGCTTCTTCATCGCTAATTTGACTGCATGACGGCGGGTCTTGTTACCCACTTTTGATTTGTTTATTGTTTTGGTTGATTGTTCGAATGTTTGAGCTGTTCTCCATCGGCAGAGTGTCACTTATGGTCTCATAGTGCCAAAAAAAAAAAAACCGCACTAAACAAAATCAAAAATGATCCTCCAATGGGTAGGGTGGGTTTAAAACACTCGACCCTCACTGACTAAGTCAAATAGCGATCGTCTGAAAGCAAATATACAATTAAACCTTAAATCTAGAGAATAATATGAACTCTCGGCCCAGTTTGTGAAGGGTACAATTACGGCATGGCCAGTCTGAGGTCACAGACGTTTACTTAAATCCTATCGTCTGCTAAGTCCGTATGTCAGCAGGGTTTCGAGATGCAAGGATGGTTTTGTGGCCTAAGTCGGAAAGGGGTTTTCCATCACTTATCGTTTTTCTTCTTATGTTGATCACCGAAGCTGATAATAGCAGGAGACAAGCTCCTGTTCCGCTACCGATGACAGCGCCTGGGATTGCTGATCGACTTGCGTGTTTGAAATGAACACAAGGAATTGTTAGCGTTCAAGTACAATGCCCAAAATCCGGGCTATACCATGGGTCATGGCTGCTATTTAATTTTTTGTTGTACCATTGCTCTACTCATCGCCACCCATGACCCGACCGCCTCCAGGTTCTTACTAATATGTGTTGCTCCATTAATTCGTGACCAACAGACAGACGGACACACAGACACACACGCACGGACATAGCTTGGGATTCATACGTGCAGTAGCAAAAGGTAGCCCAGACTAAGACTTTACGAGTAGAGCAGAAAGCGGCGCGGAGTTCGGCGCGGTGAGTGTGGGTGTTTTTGTGCTCATGTTGTCACGGCGTTCCAGCGATACATTCTGCGGCCGGGGAGACTTGTTATTTCCTGTGAAGCTGCATGCAATGAGCTTCATTCACAGCTTACCTTAGCGACTCTACAGCCTCAGAAGGACGTGTAATCCACCAAGAGATTAGCAGGGAAGAGATGAGCAAAGGGCAAAATGGTCTGCGTGGCTGGCCAAGGGCCAAACATCTCCCAGGAACAGGGATTCTCTCTTATATCTATGTATTTGAGTATTCAGCGTATGTAGTTTCGTGCTTTAGAAATGTTATATATTTGTGTGTGTGTGATAGTACCTGTGTGTGCGCGGCGAGGGCTGGGGCGAAGAGGGGTGAGAGCAGTGTGTAGTGTGTGTGAGCCCCGGGTACCATATTTGCTTTGTTAGGTCACGCGGAAAGTTGTGCAGCCAGCTTGAATACATACGAATCATCATTTCCATTTAGGCTGCGTGACACTTTGCTGCAGCCGTACGGTCAGCCGCTTCCAGCGTACGCAGCGCGTCGCTGGGGAGAGGATGCATATCGATCTAGCGTTCCCAGCGTCACCAGCGTCACGCTAGCGTACGCTAGCGTTACGCCAGCGTTTCTCCAGCGTTTCACCAGCGTTTTGCTAGCGTTTGCAGCGGCAGGGGAGTAGAGACTATGTGGCCGTAAGACGCGGAATCTGACGTGTAATTGTAGAGACTATTGTGGCCGTCGGAGAACGGAATTCGATGTGTATTGTAGAGACTATGTGGCCGTCAGAGACGCGCAATCGATGTGTTTTGTACCCTGCAGCTCTCCCATAGTCTCTACTCCCCTGCCGCTGCAAACGTCCTAAGGAGAAACGCTGGGGGAAACGCGTGGGAGACAAAACCGATGCGTTAACGCCTAGCGTGACGCTGGTGACGCTGGGAACGCTAGATCGATATGCATCCTCTCCCCAGCACTGCTGGCGTACGCTGGAAGCGCTACGCTACGCTGCCGCAAAGTATAAAACGCAGCCTTAGGAGTGTGCAAACAGGCACGGGTACAAGATGGGGACTCCCCTCAACCCCACCCTCCAAACAAACTCAGCATCTTACTAGTGCTTTTGAAAAATTTTTAATAGCACGTTTACCTATCATCAGCGACTCAAATAGTGCAGCTTTGTGTGACCAACCAGCCATTGAGTAGAGAATGAATGTTGTATATGCGCGGATACACCTTGCTCCAGTGAATACATAAGCTATCTGAAATTCATGTAATTCCAAGTGAATTCCTCATTGAACTTAGTGAACATCTCACCTTGACCATCACGCCTAGCCAGGCTCCATGACGAATTACCTGGGACAGCGGATCACGTGCTTTCCATGGCATGAAAAGTATGGCAAGCGAACTGTGCTCAGTGTCGATAACGCCAAGGTCCGCCTGAAATGCTAGATGAGCTCCTACTTTTCTCATTTGCGCTCACTGCTTGACTTGAGGGAATGTCGACTCATTTTGTATAGGCCTAAGGCTGGTTTCAGATAGCGCAGTGGGTCCAGAAATCACGCTGCATGCCCGTTCGGTGTACTGTAGGAGCTCCACTCTGTTGCGGCACCACGGAAACGACCTCTCAAGAGGTAGTGCTCTGTAGTGCACGTCATTCGGCAGAGCGCTACCAGTTCTCGTGGTTCTGGTGCATATTCAGCCGCGTCGCCTCACCGTGGAACTCCGCACTACATAACCCTTGCACAGGAATCGCTCAGGTTGCACCGCTCCCCTGACTTCCTGGCTTTGACAGATTGGTACCCAAAAGGTAAGTTCAGGAAGATAACTGCGCTGCCTAAACAGTTGCAGCCTTCTATGTTAAGGTGCTTTTTGCGTTTAGACATCGGCCTGCTCTTGCAGTGTAAGGTGCACCGAAAGAGCAGGTCGATATCTAACTATAAGATATCTCTACATAGCCTTGACAGAAACCGAAACTATACATTAGGATCCTCGAAGTCGCTAGAAATCCAGAGTTCAACGTGGGTACATGGAGGAAACTTCCCCATCATTTTCGTGAAGGATATCGAGAAATATTTTTCACAGGAGTGATTGCACCAGTCATTTTTAGGTCAGCGCTACAAATTCAAATAGAGATTTACTGACCTCTCTTTTTTGGACTTCTCCTTCGTTAATGCCTCTTCACAAATGCGAATTTCAGTGTCGATCGAAGAATCAGAAACATCGACTCCGTGATAAGCAGCTAGAGCTTTTCTAGCCTATTATTCGAATATATTTTTGCAGGGCTCAATGTACGATAGGTCCAAGCACTCACTTGTTCCGGGTCTCCTGTCTTCTGCATGATGTACTGAGGCGAATCGTAAAGAAATCCGAACATAATCATCGAGACAATAACAAAAAGCGACATTTGGCAAGAAGATCAATGGCCAGAGGGTATCGTCGGCAAACGGTACACCTAGCGCTTGCGTTATCAACGAGCCTGAATATGAGACGCTTTCGTCCTTTCCAGCCGTGTTTAACCTCTATCATTCTTATTATGGAAAAAGGCAATTTCAAATCGGGAAGCAGTCGAAATTCCGGAATTTACTTTTCTTAAGGTGCCCTGCCACATTATGAGCGGAGGTTGCGCCGGTCAAGGTTTTTCCTGTATTCTTCGCATTTTCGGTCATTCAAACGACATTTGTCTTTTTTGTGGGAGTCAAGTGCACGGCGCAACACGGGAGTCATTGATCGCCAAGTTCTCCCCCTCACTTTACATTGCGTATTGAGATACTTATTAGGTAAGCGTACCTTATTCTCATGAGGCGGAGGTGGTGGAGTGGCAAGTGGCACGCTCACCACGCATACAGTCCAAGGATCAAATCTTAGGTCAGATCCCGCCCAGGCCAAACAAAACCTCTTCTCTCCGACAAAGCTAAACTGGTACC
>MU943216.1:0-19379 GCA_036418165.1 Cooperia oncophora | reverse complement strand
CGCACAACGATGCTGTACCCTGCTGGTGAATCACGCCCGCTTTGATTGCCTCCGAGATGCTGTACTGACGCCAGATAAGTGGCTCCTCCTCATAGGAATTATCCTAGGCACTTTTCCTTCAATCTTTCATCATTCTAGATGAATGGATTAACGCTGCTTCTATACCTGCTTCCTTCGGCAATTTATGATTTTTCTGTGGGTATGTCCGGAAACAAGTCGACGAACAGTCGATGAGGTGAAACTATAACCCTTTAGATAGTAAAGCGAGAAAATTTTCGCATCACCTCCAGAAAATGAATGATATTGCCGAGAGCAAGAGACTGGTTCTGGTCATACTACTTGACAAATTAATCTCGTGAAGCACTCACTTGCCATGGAAGCTGCACCACAACGACTCACGGATACTTTCTAGCAAATTCTAGCCAGAGAAATTAATGATTAAACGGAACCTCATGCAGGACTACTACTTGCATCAACTGCAATAACTACAAACTTTTAATGGGTTTGATGTGCAGAGTCCCCTCATAGTACTCGATTGACAACGAACTTATTAGGCGACGTTCAGTCTTCGCGACGGCGTCGCTCGCTCGCGCGAGCACTAACAATAAATCCCTATCGTGCGACAGACGCGGAGCGATCGCGTCCTACGAGGGAGCGAACGACTGCCGTCGCGAACACTGAACGCTTACGGTATAAAATAGCTTGTATGCATCCGGATGGCTAGTCATTGTGTGGACCAGATCATCCTTGCAATTTCAGCACGATTCTGAACGTGTGCCGCATCCAGGAGTGACTTTGATCGTCGCCTGAAGGCAAAGTTCTCTATCACTCGCTATCATAGACAGTGGAGAAGGGGTTCGCACATGGACGACAAGTAAGTCTCGAGGCTGATAGTGAGGAAAAAGTATAGAAAACATCTCAATAGCCCAAGGTATAACACCGCCCTGATTCTTATGAAATCGACGCTTTGCTACGGATTCAAAAAGTAGGGTGTATCGTGGAATTCCATTCGGTCTTATAGTTCTGCGCGCGTTCCATCCCCAAAAACCACTCACTCATAAGCACCGCTAGTTTGCTTACAAGAAATACACATCCGTACAGGCGCCGATTTTATGCTTTTTTTTTGTTTGACAGCTTAGCTTTCAACTAAAAGCCAGGCCTTGAAGGCAAAGTATCGAGGCGGAGTCACTTGAAGAGATGTCACTTAAAGACAGCTCTCCGCGATAAAAGTGTCGGGCTGGCATTTAGCCACTTTGACGAGTTCCCATCAATGTGTCGACCCATTCAGACAGCCTCTTCTCGAGTTTACAGGTTTGACCATGATGGCGAGTTTGCTCCAGCTTCACAAGAGTTCAAAGGTTTTATCAGAGTTAGACTTGTGAACCAGGTGAAGCAACGAAAGTGCAGATCCCCGGCCTACGCCCCCGCCCCCGTCGGCAAACTGCGCCGCTGATAAGTAATCCCCGATGAAGGAAAAAAAGCAAGAAGAGTCCTCAAGAACGCTATGAACAAAGTCGCTCCCTCACAGTCACCCCTTCCTGCGCTCTCTAGGCAGCCCCCGGCTCACAAATCTCTCCTATCACAACTGGCAGTAGTTGATTCATCCAGTGCAAAGATAAGAATACAAAAACAGCAGAAACACCGAGGAAAAACTCTTGGAAAGAAAAGAAACTTTTAAAGACTCGTCCGAATTTAGAGTTACGGTAGCGTGCATATTTCAGTGTAGTGAAGTGCGTCGAGCTTTTGCACCACGAAAATTGGGTCGCTCGTGATTTTTACGCGTTTCACCTTGCGAGATGGGTTGGAGTTGACTGTATGTGCCCCTAATGAATAAAATGTAATAAAGGAGAGCAGAATCATTCATGGGCACGAGCGCGGTCAGCGAAAAGGGCATGCGATTCCGATTAATGCCCGCCGCCCCAACAAAGAACAAAGCCTCCGTCAGAGGGCATCTAGCAAGTGGGCGGTCCAACTGAGCGGGCGTTAGAACTAGAACTTTCAGCGGCTGTAGCTCGCTAATCGCTCGCTGTGGAGTTGCGAAAGGACTGTCTCTAGCTTGGGGGCTGTACTACTTGCACAAGGAAGGGCGATCATGTACTACTTGAGCGCGGGGGCTGCCTTTGACCTGTATTGCTCCATGACGCTCCTCATACTGTCGCTTGACCTGTACTGCTTCATAACGCCACTAACCCCTAATACATATAATTTCCCGCGCGAAACCGGCCCAAGGTTGTGGAGAACCACACTACTCTCCCAACTACGGCACATCGTTGCTGGGGAGTCCCCAACGGGGGAGGGGGGAGGCATTTGGCCGCCAGGAGGTGGGGGTTCGTGTTGTATTGATAGTTGGCTTTCCTCGTTCCAAGTCCGCGAGAATTTGCGATTTGACTACTGAAACTATTCACGCGACATCACTTCCAGTCTCCACAGCTCATGCCTTACAAGCGGAGGAACTAGCGATGAAGATGTGCCACACTCACATTGTATTAACGCTTTCCGAACCGAATTCCACATTTTCCGCACCAAATTCAGGACTCAGTCACCTTCAATTGACTGAACATTACTGTGAGCCGCGCTCCACAGCCACGCCCACAGTTCAGCGCCGAATTTTCCAAATATTTTCGTAACCTCTGCTTTTTTGGCTTTTTGTTCTTTTGTTATATTACAGCGAAGGAAAACATTCATAATGCGGTAGTCAGTCATATTCACAGTCAAGTGAGAAGAACAGTGCATACAGATCGCTAGCGATCAGAGAGATTACATGCGGCGGATACTCCCGACTTAGTTTCGCTAATTCGTCATCGCAGAAGATCTTGGAAATAGAAGAGGTTATCATGCGATTTCACTCAGAGTGCTTGGTGACGCCAGTGCTAATTTTTTTGTAGCCGCGCATCTATTTTTTCCGAGTTGCGGATCTACCCGGGCGCCCTCACGTCCTTTGTGTCACAGTGCACTAGAATCAACGCTCACTACCGCCGTCGAGTGACTGGTAATAGAGCTGAATGTAGCTGGCGTGATGGTGAGGAATAAAGAGCGATACCGGTGTGCGTAAATATAAAGCCACATTTCATGTCGCTGACAGAAGTCACGAGATGATCCTGCTTATTGATGATCTGAGTTACGAAAATTTTGGGATGACCTTTACAAAAAAAGCTCACTGATATTCTCAAAACGGCGTGGAGTAGCAGTAGTTGCTGCATAAGTGATACTTGAATGTGTTGAAGTTGTAGCAGCAGATTTGTGGGTGGGTGCTGTGGTGGAAGCTACTGTTGAGGGATATGACTGCTCCCGCTGCACTAACAAGGGAGGTCGTTCAGGGCGTGGTGAGCTTTATTTGAAATATGGTCTTGCGCAGTATGTAGGGCGCACATTACGAGAGACCAGAAAAACTGAGCGTTCATTTTCGCCCTTGCCGCCTTCTACGAATAAAAAAAAACGTAAAAAATAGGTCGATGGTTCGGATCCCACCGAGGACAAAATTTTGCTTTTCTACAATTTTTTATTTTTTGGATCCATGTTTGTCTAAATGATTGGTCCCAACAAGAACACTCACGATGAACTGAAAAATCCTACTTTTATGGAGCAAAACTGCTTTTTCGTATTCGGGATAGGATCAGAGCGTTCTAAAGCAATCATATCATATGTAAATTATATAGACTGTGTATTTGTGACCCACTGTTGGGTTGCTGGGGACCGGAGGCGACCTATCCCGAGGCTAATGACCAGGGGCTCATTAACTGCCTGAGGATATTGCCAGGAGCAAACGGATGACCCCTCAGGTACCAAAGGGTCGCCCCGCCCCCTCTCGCGCCACCCATATATAGCGAGGTCATACAGTATTACTTACTCTTTCTCTTCGCACTCACTCGCCTCCGCCTGTCTTCAGTGTCCCAACACGGGACAACTATTGTACTGAATAAATATTCCTATTCTATCTGTGTTCAACAGCAAATCTAGTCAACTAATACACTACTTCGGAATCGAAGTAAACCACTTGGGGGCCAAGCCGAACTGGATTAACAGTTGAACTTGCAGATAATCGAGCTGAAATGTCTAGTACAACAAGCTGCAACGAGCACGAAATGGATCAAATCGACGGCACAAATCCTCTAAACGATTGGAACGCAATCGGAGTAAGTTGCGAATACGAGGACATAAATAAGTGCTTCGAAAACATCCTGGTTCAGCTCAGCGAGGTACTAACTGACCAGATACGCAATTTCTCAAGCGCTAAGCGCGGAATCATTCTGGGAACCGTACGGGAAACAGTACGGAATGCTCTAGTCAAGGTCAAAAATCATCTAGAAGGAAGGGAGCAGTCAACAAGCTCCTCGTTTTTCGATGAGGTCCAAATGTCAGTAGAGGAGTTGCGCGAATTTTTGCCTACTGTCAGCTCGCACAGCCGTACCCTCTGCCAGATCGCAGCAAGACTCGGCTGCGAGCTGAACCAGGTAGCTGAAACAGTAGATAAGCAGTGTGTTAGGAGTAATAGAGATGGAAAACAGCTTGTCCTCGGCACTGGCGGCGAGGAATGACCTCGAAAGTAAGATAAGGATATTGCAGGCGCAAGTTACTCAAATGGCGGGTCCGTTCAATTTGTCCCGCAGAGAGCCGAAGCGCAGATGTGCACCGCAGGTTTGAGGAAGTTAATGCTGGAACACAATATTCCAGCCATTACACATCACTCAAAGACAGAGAAAATTCTGTTCAGAGACGGAACGGACTCCACCACAAGAGCGATGGACCTCACTGCGTCCCAACAGCAGCATCGCAAAAGTCGTCACGGCAGTGCTCGCCGGTGTCTTCCCGAGAATCGACGAGTGGTGAGTCCCTATTCAGTACCAGCTATTCTAACACTAGTAGGCACACCGCTGTGCGCACCTATTAGCATGTTGTCGCTTATTAAGGAGCGTTTTTAAACCCGAGTGCGTCGCGGCTGTAAGGGAAATATAACGGAAAAAAATTCTTAAGTGTTATTATATTATATCTATTATTATATTGTAGCTGGCTATATTATATATATATCTGATTATTATATTATATTGGGGCACATACGAGGACCAGAAAACTGAGGTTCATTTTCGCTGCGCGCTTCTACGAATAAAAAAAACGTAAAAAATAGGTCGATGGTTCGGATCCCACCGAGGACAAAATTTTGCTTTTCTACAATTTTTCATTTTTTGGATCCATGTTTGTCTAAATAATTGGTCCTAACAAAAACATTCACGATGAACTGAACAATCCTACTTTTATGGAGCAAAACTGCTTTTCGTTCTGTTAGGATAGAGCGTTGTAAAGCATCATATCGTATGTAAATTATAGAGACTGTGTATGTGTGACCCACTGTTGGGTTGCTGGGGACCGGAGGCGACCATATCGAAGGCTATAATGACAGGGCGGCCTCATTCAACTGGCCTGAGGATATTGCCAGGAGAAACGGATGACCCCTCAGGTACCAAAGGGTCGCCCCGCCCCCTCACCCATATATAGCGAGGTCATACAGTATTACTTACTCTTTCTCTTCGCTCACTCGCCTCCGCCTGTCTTCAGTGTCCCAACACGGGACAACCATTGTACTGAATAAATATTCCTATTCTATCTGTGTTCAACAGCAAATCTAGTCAACTAATACACTACTTCGGAATCGAAGTAAACTCACTGTTCGAATTTGTTGGTATGCACAGACTCAGCTCTTCGGCGCTATGCCGGTGCCAGATGGCACTGGAACCGAAAATAAAGTCTAGAATCGTGATCAGGACTGTCGATTACCCCTAGGAGCAAGTTTTGAGCGAAATTTTTTTTCGACTTTTGGGTTGGTGACCGATCCTTTGGCTCCAGCACTGTAGCGGAAGTTCTCAGCATCTTACAGCAATGACGTATCGTTGACGCTACGGACCCCGGACAACCCAATAAGCAAACCCAAGAAGGTCAAAACAATTGTTTTGACTGAAAATTCGTTTTTAGTGGTAATCAGTGGCCCTGATCACAAAATAACACCTATTCTTGGCGTCCACGCAATTTGGCGACAGAATAGCGCTGAACGTTCCCTATATTGGTGTACATAACGAATTCAGTGGAAAGAAGATGTGGCCCCAAATTGTCTATAATTGACACCACACCAGAAGTTACTAAATTCGCAATCAGATCCACTGTATAGCCTATGAGGATCAACGTCCAGCAACAATCTTGTTCAATGGTGCGTGAAAATCGAAATAGTTGAATAGCACTGACTCATGAGGTACAGCTACTCAGAATGTGCCCATAAATGGCAAATATCCGAGTTATATTCATGCGCAGACACAAATGGAAGCGAGAACAGCGAAATCTAAAAAATGCAAAAAGCCGCGACGCAAGGGGAGCCGAACCATCAACCCCACCCCGCGTCCGATTGACGATAACAAACACTACTACTCCGCTAGGCCATCCCTCGGTCTGATCTTCGCTCTTATCGTTGATGAAACCATTGCAAGAAGCCGTTCACCCTTGAGCACGTGACCCAAGTTGGAAGCTCACTTGCGGCGATTTTTCGCTTCGATTCAAAAGCCCCTTTATAAGGACCCCATCCCACTCAGCGACTGGTCAGAGTTCCAAGTGACCTACGCCGTATAGAGGCCCAGAACGAAGCAGATTCCACAGATTTCTTTCACTCGTTTTTTTTCCTTTCCCGGAAGCGCCGACAGCGAAAATGAAGCACACTTTTCAGGTCCTTGCATGAGCCCCTACAATATGCAAAAAACCGTTTTCGAAAAGCGCACCACGCCCTGAACGACCTCCCTTGTAAGAGACGGGTGGTCCATCTTCGAAAGAGTTATTATGCATACGAGTTGTAACAACTTGAAGGGACGACTGACTAAAATTACGACCAATTCAACGATGACCGCAGAACGATGCACGACTTGTCACTTTGTGATGCTCACTCATGAAGGAGCGCTTTTAGTGGCGCTTCTCTAGTGTTTGGAAACGAATAAAAAGCATTGTTATTGTACTCTTTTCTGTCTGCTCAGCTTAGCCAGCCATTGACGTGAACTGCGCACAGCTGACGAAACCGAACAATGGTTGCTTTCTTCCAGAGCTAGTGCACGTAACAGTGCTCATATTTGAGGCGTGCGCTGCCAGGGTGTGAAGCCGATTTCGAAAGTCCTAAAGCAATAATGGCCATTGGCCGGTTCAATAAGCAACTAAGCTAGAAAACCTGGCGGGTTTCACGTGCAAGTGGGTGCGAAGATCTTATACATGGACTGGTCCGCGTGTGCATTGCAAATATTCCTGGGGGTGCGCCGCTTCTGAATGAAAAGAATGACTGTGTTGTTTTTGTCGATGGCTCATAGTTTTTCTCAATGGTTGGCTATATTGCCCAGCCCAAAATTTCACAATATTCGCCCTTTTATTTGTTCCTACAGTATTCATAGGTGAGCATTTATAAAGAGGCACTATCTAAGTAGCATCAGTTTCCGGCATGACTTCGTGGATCTTCCAGTGCTTACTTGTTATAGCTGTGGTGAGTCTTTGCTTTATGGTTTCTTGTCTTGTGTTTGATATTCATAAATGCCTTTTGAAGGTGAATCACCCTGTAGTCCTAGCACAGGCGACGCAAGGGTCGCCTCAGGCATCTACATCGGATACTCCAACAT
The DNA here is from genome assembly GCA_036418165.1 of Cooperia oncophora. Classification (NCBI taxonomy): domain Eukaryota; kingdom Metazoa; phylum Nematoda; class Chromadorea; order Rhabditida; family Trichostrongylidae; genus Cooperia; species Cooperia oncophora. Next base: position 11,748 of record MU943216.1, on the reverse strand, counting down.
CAGATACCCCAACATCAGACCCTCCAACATCAGACCCAGCAACTACAGCAGCTGCTACAACAGAACTAAGTACCACTGAGGCAACAACCACTGCTGCTCCACGTAGGTTTACAAACCAACCAATAACGTGACTGTATATATCATATGAGAAAAATTATCATCACTCTGATAATTCATAAGCCGGATCACCGGGTAACGACATGCGCTCCTACATTCAGCGAATGACATTACACGGTTAACTCATGCAAAAGCCTGGTCAAAGCTTCTTTCCTACACCATCGCACGAATTACGCTCAACACTAACACCTTTTGTAGCTGTAATGAGCGGTGTTCCCGATAACAGAAAAAGGGCACAGGTTTCAGCTGATAGACCTCTGAAGCACTGCTTATCAATATAGCATGGTATCGTTGAGCTTCACTTCCTTCTACGACTCCGTCCTGTGACGACATACCTTACGGTTGTATATTACAGATAGTGGCATAAAACTATAGTCATCGAAAGACTCTCGGGAAGGGATAGGGTGAAAAATCATGGGAAACACTCTAAGTCAGGACCTGACAGCCTCCGTGGACTAGGTTCCGAGATCTGCCCGTTTTATGCCAACGAAGCCATATCCCGCCGCCTCTGGCTTACTAGTCTCCGCGCCATGCAATGCTAATAGTGAAAGACGTCCGGCAGTGAAGAAAAATATGACCACAAAAACTGAATCCATGACAGGGAGCAGCCGTTCACTTTTGCTGGGCAGCAGCTAGGGACGCGTAAGAAGTGTCATATACAACTTCTACAACACCTTCGTTACTTTGTGGAGCCGCAAGTTTGGACAACCCAAGAAACAGCCGACTAGACCTGACAAAGAGCACCCCTGCGAATTCGTCGGACGTGCAGATATTCGTTGTATGTTGTGATTCTCTACCTGCTCACGGCCTCCTGCAGTCCAGCCGTTATTGTTGGCCTTGTACGTCATAGGCAACTCTCAGTTTTTCGCTCATCCTCACCGTACTCTGACCGGTTTCTTGGGTATTCTTGGACTAAATTACAGGACTTTTGGAACCACCCGCATCCCACTGCAGGTGTCTACTCATCTACTACGAAAACCCTTGCTCGCCGTTATTTTCTTCTCTCTTTTTCTAAATTGACTACACCCAAGTTACAGATATTGGTCTCGGAAGTGTGCACGTCACCCTTCGCCCTGCCCGAAATTCGTTGACTCATCCTCTCATTTGACTGTTTTCAACCAAACTGTTTCCTTATCGCTGCTCATTCATGCATGCCACGCAAACATTGGGCTAGCTACATCTTCATTTATGTGTCCGTACATGCTAACCCATCTTGGGTTTCCATAGCTGACCTGGACTATCGTTATGCCTTTTGAAGAGGAGTGAATTTCTGGGCAACTAAAAAGAAACAAACAGACAACAAGGTCCCATTATACAAAGGTAGTGATAGCCACCGGTATCGAACACCACATAGAGCATCTTTTAGTGAGCTTTTTGACGTGAAAAAATAATGCGCACGATTTTCGCGGCATCTTCAGAGCCGAACAATCGAATTTGTCCGACCAACTCTGGAATGATTGACTCTACAAGGGTATCGGCAAAGTCGGCTCACAACTATCGCAGGTATAACACTTTTGAAGTGCCACTTAATCTGTGCATGACCAACAAAACATCGCTAGAAAACTTGTGCACCTTCTAGGGCGAGACTTGCGAGAGGAGAGGTGACAAATAAGGCAGGGAAAAACTTACCTGCAGCAACCTAACATGCTCAGACTGGTATTTCATTTTTTTTACTTCACTAGTATTTGCTCATTACTGATGCTTGCTTCTTTCTAGAGCAACTTCTTCATCTGATTATGTTTGCAGAATCAATTTTCAGGAGTACAATTGTACTCTAGAATCTAGTGCTGTGAAATCTGCGGAACGGTGTTCCCTCCTCAAGCTACCCGGAATCTCCCTGCTGATGTACAGGAAAACCTCCACTTGTTTGATAAAAGCAGTGCTAGCACTGAAGGGGATGCTCTAATTTTTGTGAGTTTAACTGACAGGACGAGCGTTCAGCATAAAAAACACATTAATCGTTTAGGCTGTAAAACACTGGTGGAGCAAATACGAGTGACTGGCGGCATTGGACAAGGTGTCACTTTTACGCAAATGAATGCTGGCCAGCCGACTGAATGGTTCACCAGGGTCAGATTTGTTGCGAATGTCCCCATGAATGATATCTTGCAGCATTCTTGCATGATGAACAGCTTAATTCTCGCTATCAAAATACTGATATACTGAAATTTGCAGATGGCATGGGCGACCACTCAGTATGTTGGTTGTGCCGTTGTGTCATGCAACTCTTACTGGAATGTTGTATGTCACTACCAAACTGGGTTAGTCTGCCTCACTTATTCGGTTTCTTTCTCTTTCCATGGGACACTCCTTACCACAAACTTCCCTGGATTCCTAGTACTTCATCCAAATGGCATTAGATGTGCCTCTTTGAAAGCAGCTCTCATCCCTCTATTTTTCGTAAGGCCCTTTACTTTCCGATCAAACGAGCAACTAAGTGATGCCCAACCTTTTCAGAGGAAACAAGCTTGGCCAACAGATCTACAGCAAGGGAACAGCTTGTTCTGCATGCCCTAAAGACACGTTCTGCAACGAAGAGAAGCTGTGTCAACTTCTTTCTACCTTTTAAATCCACAAACGCACTGTTCATCAATGAGTTTTTGGAGTAAAACATTGGCATCCATACCCCTCGCTAAAGAAAACGATTCCGTTGTGTGCGTTACAGTTGCGTGAGTGGGCATTGATGTATGCTTTTAAAGGCCTGCGGAGCAGCGGTACGGATGATATGATTCGCTACAAAAGACAGCTGTGCACTTCATATGCCCTTCTTACATGGAGGGGTTAAATCACCAAATTTCCTGTTATCAGAGTAATTCTAGATTAGGCAAAACGTTCACGATCGACTGATGAACGGATGCAGGATAATGTCAAGCGCGAGAATTTGAGTTAGTCGCTGGGCAATGCGTGTTAGATTATTGGGTACGCTATCGGAGAGGCGAAGCACACTTTTGATGCGTTGGTGAATCTCGAAACCTTGAACGAGAACCTTCAAATGAGCGAAATTACTTAAAATAGTAATGAAATGGCAAAAATGACTTCGGGTTGCGTGAAACAGTTCTCATAGAACACGAGAACCGCTTCGCAGCAGAGCATTCATCCATCCCGGCCTCTCTACTGCCTTGGCCTAGGCTATCCCTCAGCTTCTCTTGACTCACGGTCGCACGCAGTTTAAGAGAATGCCGTCCAATGTAAGAAGAAATGAAATAGCAAAAATTAAGTTTGCGTGGACCAGGCTCCTCTCACATGACACTCTACTTTTGATACGAGCCTCATTCACAAAGCCACAAGCATTGCAAATGAGGCTGACATCGAATCACCCGTGCTGCGTTATCTGGCCCTGAAAAAAAGGTGTCACATCGTGCGCATAACTGCGAAGTGAACAAACTTAAAATGGCTGTAAGTAAGGCCATATTAATGCACGAGTCCTAAAAAAGCGAAACACTATCACACGAGAGAGATGGAACATCGACGTGTGCGAGGCTCGTTCAGCTTGTAACGACCACCTGCCTCATCACTAACTGTCAATTCGCGGAAGAGGATAACCGCTGAGGTTGAGCAGCAAATTGTTCGTAGAAGGAGATGATCTCATCTATCAGGTAATCGCAGATCTGCCAGCAGGCTCCCCTTCGTACTAGTCTGGGGTGAAGAGAGATCTTACGAGTACTAGTCCGCGGTAGTGGAAACCAAAAATGAAAGCGTGAGTGGTCAAAGACTTAACAATGGAGGCAAAGGGAAAAGAAACGGCTGAAAACGCAAGACAAGGCCCATCAGCCGAATGCATTGTGCGGAATGTCAGTAGGGGTTCCATCTGTGTGCATCGCCTTGCTCACAACCTTTTCTTTCTCTTACCACTTTTAGAAAACGAATAAAATAGCATGGGAGACAAATGTGTAACACGAATCAGCTTTGAAAACCCTGTTGGAGAACCGCGATTACCGTAAGTCACTGAAGTGTTGCATCAATAAAATTACATCATTGGTGGATTGCAGGAGCCCGGGCACGTGATGAGCTGTTTATCACTAACGAGAGGTATCGGTCGCGTAGAGGTAACGTGGAGCTGTATTTACCGTGGAAAACCTTTCCAGTTGTTGGCTTTTGTCGGTTTCTCCTGTTTCAGATGCGCCGTGTAGCGGGGACTGTACCCGAGAGGCAAAATGCGAGAGATCTGGCAAAATAAAAAAGGACTATGTCGTTGCTATTGATTAACCCATTATGGAGATGCGGCACGCATTCTACTTCCATTCAGAATCGTAGTGGCTTATTGAATGCGATGTGGCCTATACTAACTTGCGGGCCAGCCGATGTACAAGTCAGTGTTCTTATCCTCCCAGACGAATCTGGAACCAATTTACGGTTTCCTGTAGGGTAGAGAAAGCTTGGTTGGCTAGGGCGAGAGCCGATCCGGATTTTGAACCTGGGACCGCGCGGGTGATAAGTGCGCCCTTGTCACTACACCGCCTCCGCCTCAGAGGTCTGGTATTTTCGCCTCGGATCCAGCGCTGAATTGCATCCTACCTAAGGAGATACATCACCTCTGCTGCTCGAGCCTTCCTCAGGACACGCACTCAAAAAAGGTTTTCTCACCTTTCGCACATAGAGGAGCGTTTAAATATGACGGGGACCGGAGGCTGGTCCCACACAGAACCGATAGCTCCTGCATTCACGACCGCTACTCATGGTCCAGGCAATTCGAAGATACAGTACACATTTCTGTGATGTCAGCTGCGCTCTCGTCGCTTGTTGAGAAGCCCCGAAAAAAACGGTCTGACGGCAACGCTACTCTCTTTCGCCGAAACTGACATCAGCAGCAGACTCTACTCGCAATACTCAAAAAGAAAACGAAGTACCGAGTGCATAAAACAGCGTTTCGGCGCACCTGGGAGCAGGTCATTGACAGAAGGAAGGATCTACTTCATTCGATGCCAGAATACTACTTTTTATCTGTTTTCCTCTTTTTTTATATGAATAAAAACTTCCACATTTTTGAATGGGATGACCTAATATTACAGCTTTTCGCTTTTGCCAACATGGGAGTGAAGAAAAGTGACAGCGAAATTGCAACATCCAGCGCCAGTCAGCAACAAATGAAAAATGATTAGTACAAACTTTAGATGAAAGCGATAGTAGGAGGAGACAAGAGCGCTTAAACTGTAGTTCGCTGCGGACGGTTGGGCGTGTCAGCCAGTATGAGTGTGCACAGCAACAAAGCCGTTCTCTGCCTTCTTGTTGAAGCGCGCATGCGACAAAAAGTGGTAGAAAACGAGTAATACGAACGATATGATACAGTATTGTCACTTGCTCGCTTCAACAACTGGTGGAGAACGAGTTTGGCACGCGCCAAACGCAGCCGCACTGACACGCCCAACCGTCCGCAGCGAACTACACTATAGCGAAATACACTTGGGAAAGTGTTTAGCAGAGCCTGAAAAAGCACATCTGGTTTGTCGAGCACGCGTCAATGTTCGTCACTGCAGTGTGAATGAGCTGCTTACCATTAGTGTCTTCTCTGTGGTCAACGAATGCAATGGATATCATACCATTTGTTCATAGCCTTCACGAAGAAGTGTGACCGCTCTGACGACGGTCGTACAAGTACCCGCTTGAAGTCTCCTGTAATCCTGTCAGTAACCGTTTTGGGCCAGTGCTTATTAGCGGATCACCTGACATGTTCGAAATGATCGAAACCTTGACAAATGGGGCTGCGTCCATGGCATTCCATAGTCTAATGATTGTGAGGCTTTGGATTATATCCATCGGTCGCGCATAGCGAGGAACTCTAATCATCGCACTTTCTTGTTTGCTTGTCATGCCCTGCATAGAGTTCTAGTTTCTTGGGCCCAAGGACGTAATCTATAGCATAGTCGACAAGGTGGGCGGGGAGACTTTTCACAGGAGTTTGTCTTATCTTGATAGAGATATTAACCAACGGAACGGCGACGTTTGCTGGACGATTGGGCCGGGATTGGAAGCGGTCCGACTGGGCTTCACAGGGAAAACTCTGGCGCAACACCCACTTCACACCCGGAAGGAGGATCGCCCGGCGAAGCCGGGCGATCCGACTGGTGTAGAAATATTCAGTAACATACTTTGAAAGGGATCAAAAAATGCCGACTATGGAGGCGTTCGTCTCTTCATATGCATATACGGGAAGAAGTATGAGTAGCATATGCATTCCTCATTCAAAGGCATGAGGTACATAATTTGGAATTTGTTCTAAAACGCTCACAGCTGTGTTAACGGGAAAATGGCGAAAGAGCGAAGGAAAACGGTCAAAAACTCGCAAAAAAGCCTTTGTTGCACACCTCCAGAGAACAATTGCACGATTTTCCCGTTGGCATCATGCCACTGACTATTGTAGAATCATCATCGATATGCATGTATGTAATCATGTACCCATGAGCACCGCAGCCGCTTCATATCAATCCCTTCGCTTCATGTTGTACTTCGCAAATGAAGCGATACGAGCATCAGCATCGGTCGGACATTTGTGGGCGGGCGGGCGCGGTGGGCGTCCGGGTCGGTATGTTGCAGCTTGATAGGGCGCTATAAGGATATTTCCCTTGGAAAAGGCGCCACGCAGACCCTGCTCAGGAGCGCTGAATTCCGTCCTGCTAGACATATTGATCTTATCACCGTGTCGCTTTCCTTTCACACGTTAACGACAAGCCATTTTTTCATGATTTGCGCGTGGGACGCCGTCGTTGAAACTCAGTAGTTTCCAAATAAATGAATGACTACGATCAAAATGTATCAAGAAGTGCAAGAGAAGAGGATACAATCGAGTGTTGACACGTTCAGCTTTTATTGCCCTAGTCTTATAAAATCAGGCCAGTTTTTACCGACTTTTTTCTCTGGCGGCAGATTTGGCAGAAAATTCTTCTCCTGGGATATTTCGACCTACACAGAACGAATATCGCATTCGCTTGGTCTGAAACTGCTTGGCGTCCGCGCTATAGGCGTCACGTTGACGAGGAAGTGTTGGAGTATGTATCTGCATATACAAACTATATTGATTCAAGGTAAAAGTTAAAGACAAGTCATGAATTGTAAGTATATTCGGTTGGTGTCAGTGTAAGATACTTCATATTCTGAACTGATTGTTTAATTAGAAAATGAGAAGGAGAAAGACGGAATTAGAAAATGAGACAGATTTTAAGTAAAATAATAACTGTCGGACAGCCGTGGCTGAGCCGCCTACAAGAAAAGCTAACTATCGTCCACCATTGACGGACACAGTCATCAGCGTTTCAAGTAAACACCAGTCGGATCGGCCGGCGAAGCCGGCCGATCCTCCTTCCGCGTGTGAAGTGGGTCCCTGTGAGAAGTTTTCCATGTGAGGGAGGGCCAGTCGGATCGGCCGGCTTCGCCGGCCGAATGGTCGAAAGAAATATCATTTTGAGAATTACCGCACTTTAAACCGTTTCACTTTATTATATACACCACCCCGCCCCCCCGCCCCCCCTCTTACAATTATTCCGCGCCTCTCACTCTATTCATCGTGCATACCCATTGCTAGTTTCAGCCTCAAATCCGCATTATCGTGGGTTTTTTTCGGAGTATGCGTTTTCGAGGGTGTTTCGTTCCCGTCGAGCATCGCCACGTTACGCGAAAGCTCCGCCATCAGGGTTTTGTTGTCATTAAATTTACGTAAAAAAATTTCACGAAACTTAAAAATTAATTCAATTAATTAAATTCAACAGAAAATTTCACCGAAATTAAACATTAATTAATTAATTAAATTGTACGAAAAATTTCAACGAAATTAAAGTCGCCTATCGTGTTGCGACCACTTCTACCAACCGTCCGCACTTTTATTGGGATACCTAACTTAACGAATTTTCGGAAAAATGTTCGTAGCACAAGAGAGCGGCTTGACCTAACAGAAGCCGCCTGCAACAAGAATGGTCTTGTGTCAGTCCATTCGTATCTCCGCGAACTGATGTGCACTATCACGTTTTGCTCGACTTCTTCTCCGCTTCTTGGGGCTCCTTTGAACCGCAGAACGTACTGGAAATTTTTTTTGAAAATACTGCGAAGCACTCACAACTACTCCGCGAGAGCGCCGCCACACAGTGGGCGGAGCCATTAGCTAATTTCCAACATGTGTTCGTCCGTACACGTCTGTCGCCAATCGCCCTATCGAAAGGCCCATAACAACTTGTAATCCCCTCCCCTGAGACTGGCTCTTCAGGTAGTTCCGAATTTCCGGACAGACAGACAAACAGACAGACAGACAGACAGACAGACAGACAGACGTCGCCGTTTATATACCATTTTCACTTTAAATCGGACACTTTTCAAATCAAATCGGACACTTTTCAAATCAAATCGGACACTTTTCAAATCAAATCGGACACTTTTCAAACCAAATCGGACACTTTTCAAACCAAATCGGACACTTTTCAAGAATCAAACCAAAATCCCGGACAACTTTTCAATCAAATCATGAAACCACCTCTCACAATATAGGTTCGCTTCACATAACACTCACACACCCCACACTAGCTACCTCGTTGCAAAGCCCGCCCCACTCACTCCTCGCTCCCATTCCTACGAGCGGAACGAGTGATTTTTTCCGATGATGGTTCATTGAAATCTGCTCCCCTGACTTTTGTTTTCGTTTTTTGCCTCTTTGACAAGCACTCAGACTGAAAGATTGATACCTATAACAGATTTGCTCCGATTCCGCCCACTTTAACATGAAGTCTGCGTAAGTTCATGCATTTTTATAACTTTTTTTCGACGTAACGTTCTTTTTTTTCAACACTCCAATCTTCACAAAAACGAATAAACCATGCAAACCAGCAAATCCAGGCCCCCGCCCTCTTACTAACCCGCCCCCCACCTTAGTTGTTGTATGACAGCGGAACCTTTTCAAATGTCTTTTTTCTCTTACCCCGGATTTTCGCCTCTTTATTAGACTTCTTAGCGGATTGGCTCCGCCCACGCAATGGAACGCCTCCGCCCACCTTTGGGGAAACCAACGGCCCGACTTTTTCGAAAATGATGCAAGATCGGCCGGGCCTATGTCCGTACGGCATTACGGCCCGTCTCCCAGGCACAAAATAGAAAATAAAAAAAGAATGAGAAAAACCGGATAAAAGAGGGAAACTCTTGTTTCTGAGCGACCGGACCGAAGAGGCCCGTAATCCGCCAGTACGGACACTAGCCCGCCATTGCCATCATTTCGAAAGTGGCGGGCTTCGCCAAAGCTCCATTGGTGGGCGGAGTCAATCGCTAAATCGCCTAAAAAAGGAAAATCGGAGAAAACGAAATTCCGCGCATGTAAACACAAGCGGCGGAGTAAGAAGGGGCGGGCCGCTGGTGTACTGATGCATGGGTTAGTTCGTTGTGAAGCGATTGGGATATGATAGAAACTACCGTCCGAAAAAAATTTTTATAAAAAATTCAGAACATACCAAACAGTAACTGCAATGGTTAAGTGGCGAGTCAGAATTCCTGTAAATAATAATTATCTTTTTCAGTTGAAGTGTGTGTGCAAAGGGCAAAAACGAAAAAAAGTCGAAAGAGCAGATTTCATGAAGCATCTCGGAAAACCCTGTCCGCGCTGAGAAGTGGGCGGGGATAATGGTCGGGGCTTTTGCAACAGTACTAGTGTGGTCCCCTAGTTCTCAACCACTCAATTTGTAAGGGTGGTGTTCCGATTTGGCTTTTAAAAGTGTCGACTGTTGCTTTGAAAAAGTTCCGATTTGGTTGAAAATGTCCCGATTTTGGTTTTGAAAAGTGTCCGATTTGATTTGAAAAAGTCGTCTCGATTTTGATTTGAAAAGTGTCCAATTTGGTTTGAAAAGTGTCCGATTTGATTTGAAAAGTGTCCGATTTGGTTTGAAAAGTGTCCGATTTGGTTTGAAAAGTGTCCGATTTGGTTTGAAAAAGTGGTCCGATTTGACTTCTAAAACGTGCCGATTTGATTTTGAAAAAGTGTCCGATTGGTGTTTTTGAAAAGTGTCCGATTTGATTTGAAAAGTGTCCGATTTGGTTTGAAAAGTGTCCGATTTGGTTTGAAAAGTGTCCGATTTGGTTTGAAAAGTGTCCGATTTGATTTGAAAAGTGTCCGATTTGATTTGAAAAGTGTCCGATTTGGTTTGAAAAGTGTCCCGATTTGATTTTGAAAAGTGTCGGATTTGTTTGAAAAGTTGTCCGAATTTGGTTTGAATTAAGTGTCGCCCCGAATTTTGGTTGAAAAGTGTCCGATTTAAAGTGAAAATGGTATATATAGTAGGATGTTAAGGGGGTCAGACAGGCCCAGGAGACATGCTTTCAGCGAATTTGGTGATGAAGGACATATTGGCGCCGGTTTCATAGGGACAAGCTACACTTAGGGACACGTTTTCAACAAACTTGGCTGTTCGCAGATCGTTACTATCAAAACAATGTACTGGTAGACAACATTGTCCGCCACCGTCCCCCGAGACAGACCGGCTGTCAGCCTACCATTGTCTGCCATCGTCATCAACGTGTTAAGCTCTCCCCCCCCCCACCTCCCCATTCACTATAAAACTGTGAAGAAAGGGATACACTGATGAGGAAGGTAGTAGGTTGGAAAGAAAATCCTGCGACACTTTGATTAAACTGTTCTAGAAAGAGATCAAAAACTATTTCAAATATCTTCACTCCTGATTAGTGCAAAATGTTTTTTGAGTTTTTTGCAGACGGGCATATTAGACTTGTGACTTTCAAAGCCTAAAAATTCAAACGTCAAGGTACTTTTTGGCCCATCCCATGTTATGAGTTCGGGTAAGGCCACTACGCCGTAGTCGAGGGAGCAGCACCTGCGCTGAATTCAGAAATGACATCATGGCGGAGTGCCACGCTGGTATCAGCGCTTGCAAGCTGGAATTATTTAATTCGAAGGTAGGCAATGTATAGGTCGGCCACCAGCACAGAATGACGGCCTTTACTCAAGCTTCTGGAGGCGCAGCCGAATGTAACCACCAGTAAGTTGGCAACCTTTCTAGGCTCATGCTTCTCCGCAATCTCGCCTATAGGAAATTTTTTTTGTGAAGAATGCCTCATGGATTGGACCGGTCTGACAAGGCGCACCGGATGGTCGTGACTTAGTTTTTTTCCTTACGCACTGGAAGAACTTTTTGTGAAATCTCGTGGTTGGTAGCGCGTGTGGAGTCCTTGCGTACATCATGCACACATCCCCCAAGGACCTCTCAAGGAAAGTCGACTGCTTAGCCAAAAGCATATGTGCATGAAGTAACGATTTCACTGTGTTATTGGTGGGACTTCAAAGCGAAGTCGGTGGGTACTAGCACAAATGACGGCAACAGTTTACACTAATCAACATCAAACATGGATGACGTCATGCTCAAATTCCATTCAGAAACACTCATATTCTTTCTACTACTTGGCATGTGATGACCAGGCTACGTCAAAAGATCATGATCTCGATCAGGGAATGCGAGCGCATTTACCTTTGATCACTACCATAAAAGGATAAAGGATAAAGTCTTCGCCGTTGATCAATCCCTTTGTGGGATGCGGCACGCATTCTACTTCCATTCAGAATCGTAGTGGCTTATTGAATGCGATGTGGCCTATACAATGACTTGCGGTGGCCAGCCGATGTACAAGTCAGTGTTCTTATCCTCCCAGACGAAC
>MU943214.1:0-12449 GCA_036418165.1 Cooperia oncophora | reverse complement strand
GTCTGTCCGGAAATTCGGTCGACCTGAAGAACGACTTGGAGAGGTCGGTCAAGGTGGGGATGGGTAGGGAGTGGGACAAGAAATAAAAAGCACACTTGACCTAAGGGAAGCTCCGCCCACAGTGGGCGGGGCACTCCCGAAAGTTTGGGGTTCCGCACAAAAATGTTCATAATTCGCTTCCGGGGCAGCCTAAAGATGGGAAAAAGGGAATAAGGTTAGTAAGGAGTCGCCAGACTAACAGTAGCAGACACATCCAAAATGGGCGGGGCGTATTCAAGGTGGGCGGTGCTTCTCGCAAAATTCAGTAACCCGGTTCGCGAGTGTTTGGAAGTCGCAAAAAACTCAGTGTAGAATGTGAATATCCAGCGAATATAGGGCACTCTCAAAGCGTGTTGAGACCCGCCCACAGTTGGGCGGAGCTTGCCCTAAATCGCAGGTATCTTTTAAAAGCCAAGAACATTCCTACACAGGAAAAAAGTGGACTAAGTCAGCAGAGGGTCGCGGGTGAGGATTGTGGGGCAAAAACATTGTGGGCGGAGCCTGCTTCGAGGTGGGCGACCTAGACAAAGAGATCTGCAAAAGAATGCCCCAGAACACTCCGAAGACAGGAAAAAGTGGATTAGGTCAGCAGAGGTAATGGTGAAGAGTGTGGGGCACAAAAATTGTGGGCGGGTCTGCTCTGAGGTGGGCGGAGTCAGACGAAGAATCTGTAAAATAGCTCAAGAGTACTTCAGACACCGGAAAAAAGTGGAGTACAGAACAAAAGGGGATATCAGTTGAATCTAGAAATATGTGAAAAGAAAGCACGCGGCTAAGCCGCGCGACCGGCGCGCGGGCGTATAAGAAGGAGCCGCGCAGGGGCGGTCAGCCGGCGAGGCGATGGTAAGAATATTTTGAGTCGTTAAAACAGTCTTCAGTTCGGGCGTAACTAATTGCACGAGGAAGGGCAACTTGAATTACTTGATGGCGTGAGGGCTGTCTGTTATGTCCTCTTGGTACCGTTTCAAATGCTATTATTTGGGAGGAATGGGAAAAGTGAGAGGGCGCGTAGAGCCTGTGGCTTTTTGCACACAGAAGAACGGCCACTTGTCCCTGGATAACAACGAAGAAGCCTGATGCTGATTATCCATCGTTCGCCTATCATTTGAAAAGCAAACCCCATATCACGAAGATGGGGAGGGTGTGGCTGCGTAATTCATTTCAAGCTCAGCGGTCAGCCTGTTTAGGGATATTGCCGTTTGATGAGCTGTTGTAATCATGCCTTTTTCCCACCACAAACAGGTTTTCAAATTAAATATCCCACAAACACGCATCCTACGGTTTCTTCCAAGTAAGGACGCAGCCACGCCCTCTCAATCATCGGGATATGCACTGCACATTTCAAGTGGCCTTATCACTTGTTATCTCTGTCTTTGTGGTCATTTCATCCAAATGATCCCTATTTTAAATCTTCCATCGCTCAACAGCGAAAGCCCGTCTCAAGAGGATTTGCGGCCGCCTCATTCGGAGGGTAGTGTTCATTTGGCGGAGCGAGGAAGCAACATCCGCGCGAGAAGTTTAAATGACGCTATGTAGCGATCTGAATGAATAATTAAGACGGTGATGGTGTAGTGGCAAGTGACTCCCTTACCACGCGTCCGTCTGGGGGTCTTCTGCCGGACCGCCTCTCGGATAGGCCAGCTGAACCGTATACCCAGCATGCGTAAACCTTGAAAAGTGTAAACACAGCTCATTTTGTCAAGTGTAAGCGGAGCTCCTACTACTCTTAGATCAACAAGAATTTACAAGTCTCCGCAGGATCGCAGAAATGACGAAAACCAGCAAAATGCCCCCACCAAGCTCAAATGAGCCCTATTTCTCTTCCCTTTTGCAACAGAGACTAGTTCAGTCTCAATATTTCATTGAAGGACAAAGTATGTTGTATCTTATTCGAAAACTAGTCTTTTCAGAGAAATCCGGAACTGAGACCAGCTACAAAAGTTCAGATGAAGACGCTGCGATGGGAGAGTCAATGCCAGCGATTCCGCAGTTCCCTTCGGCTTCAGATGCTGCTAACGACGAACTGAAGAGATCGCTGAGGCCCGTTGAAATCATACTAACCGCGGCTAACAATTCGTTACCTATCGGACTTCAGGAAAGGGACCCATTGACGCTTGCAATACATGTAATTCATATGGCACGCATAAGCCCTAACTCGCTGACATATAGTGATATGAAGCCAATTTTTCTAGCGCTAAACAAATCGAGTGACGACATTTCCGAATATCTCAGACCAAATCCGTCTTCGTCATCAAGCTGGGATTCAAACCCATATAACTTCGAAACTACTCCCTACCCAAAATCCAAAGTGGGTGCAAAGGAGTTAGACTTCTTGGCCATAATGATGAGTGATGCTCTCGAAAAGCTGTGCGATATTGCCACTAAATTAACCATTTGTGGATCGACGCTGAAATCGTATTTTGAGTTCCATTTTGGTGACAAAGCGAAATATTCGACAGACATTGGCAGTATTTTCCAAAACGTTGGGAAAATCGCCAAAGCAGCAAAGTTCTGTTGAAGGTCCAGTCCACAGTGATCGTATGTGGGCGGAAACAGTCACTGACACATTAAGCCTCCGTTGTTCACGTTCCCTGTATTTTTACAGTTCTGAAAGATGAAAAGCGCACTAATGATGAAGGCACAATCCTTGACTGTCTCCGCCCACACGATCAGTGTGGACAGCGACCTTGTTGCACTAGTGATTGATTTGGGGTGGAGGTGAACGACGCTGGCAACGTCTGTGATTGGCGCTGCCTGATAAGGACCAATTGCAGTGGCATTTCATGCGTCGTACTTGCCGATGACCGTTTTACCTGATTTCTTTAGTGAACACATGACTTCATTCCAATTAGGAGTCTTTTTCAATGATGTGAGATTTTTTTATGGTCGGCTGAACTAGTGCAATAAAGATTCTCTCCAATACTGTGTTCAAGTGACCGGCCTGTTGAAGCACAGAAGGTTCAAAGACGTCGCGAGCATAGCTCGGCTTATTAGGGGGGGGGAGGGGAATATGGCACTTCGCTACTTCCCATTGTCCTATTTCTTCTACTGTAATCAAAACTATGATACTATCCTACCTACCACTTTCCCTTGATTTTCCCAGCTCCCTTCCACCTTTTCCAGTTTTTCCGGAATTTCCCAAAATTTTGCTGTCGAGCTCGGGAGGGTGAAGGGGTCGTCAGCAACCAAGTACTCATTTCAGCTATCGGAAACAGTAGTTGTATAGAGCTTTGGCGGCGCCATCAGCTAGGGGAAGGAGTCTGTTCCAACAACGAGAAAATACGACCTTTTCTCCTTATGGTATCCGTAAAACACGAGAAAGAAACCAGCGAGAAAAATTTTCTCGGACCAGATACGAACCCTTCTATCCTTAAACCAAAGACGACCCATTGCTGGGGATTCCCCACGTAGGATGTGGCCAGATTGTGAGAGTTGGCAGGTATTATTTACAAGATTTACAAGCGAAAATGCAAAATGCCTCTTTCCAAATCAAAATGCACCGCTTTCATTTGGAATGCCTTTGACATCCGTCTCGTTCTCCCATACCTTTGGTTTCTCGGCGCATTTTGGCGGCCGTGGAAGGGGAGGGAGGGGTGCACATTCGCTGCCTCGCCAGTTCCAGATCACAAGTTCAATTCTGGTGAAACCTGTGGACTCTTATGAAGGCTGGAGCAAGCTCGTCAAGCCACCAGGATTCTATTAATGTATTTATTTATTTATTTATTTATTTATTTATTTATTTATGCGCACAGCGACGCGTACAGTTAACAGCAGGTGACGAAGCAATTGAACAACAACACGAGATAAGGGAGAAAGACAAAAAAAGAAAACAAAAAAAACAAATCAATAAAAGGAAGAGAGAAAAATTCAATAAAAGACTCAAGGACTGTAGAGTGAAACGAAAGCGAGAAACCAAAACAGTACTGAAACCGTGGAGGTGACCAGAAAGGAATGGAAACCTTGTAGAGACAGTCGATTGAGAAAAAGCCTAGTTGGTCAAGAGAGCAACTATGAAATGAAGAGCAATAACGTAGTGGCAGTCTACACAGTTCACCAAGCCAGAGCCTACCGCCGCTAGAACATGTATCAATGTGGTACAGAGGCTCAGAGATGGTCTAGAAGCTGGCGAAGCTACAACCGCCTACACTAACTGTCCAGATGCCCTTGCGCCACAACTGGGGTCATGGGAGTTTGCCGGCACTTCGAAACAAGAGTATGCCAGTTGCCCTCCTGGAACCGGTAAACCAAGCAGGAGTGGCTAACAACAAGCTCGGAATTCCTAGACCATTGCACGAAAGTACCAGTGCAAAACAGTATCCGAAAAGAATCTGAAGATCTAAATCCAGACCCAACGACGTGGTCGCGGCAGCCGAAGAAAAAAATCGAAAAATCTTCCTCAGTTAGGAGGCTTCTTGACCAACAAGACCGGAATACAATGTCGTTACGAAGGAGTTTCTCAATACTGTTGGAGGGACCTACCCTTTGTCGTACATCATCAAGACCAAAGTGCTCCAAGAAATTACATTTTATGAGTCACCGTTTGAAATGGACCGACTCAAAGAATGAAGAAGGCAGATGCGAGAGCCAACGAGTTGTGCGCAGAATGAAACTGTTGAGCTACCTGTGGAGTTTGCCGATCTTGTGCCCAAACATTTGAAAACATCCTCGACGTCCGCTAGTAGGCCGGAAAACCCAAAATGCGGAGGCGGAGTTCACCTTCCAGTAATTTAAAAGCGAAAACTAAGCGAACAACAACCACCTTGTGGAAAAGAGTCTTCAAATTCAGTTGACGAACCTCATAGGGTGGTAACGTTTGCGGATAACTTGAGTCGAGGAAGACCTTGTAATACAGATTTCTAGTAAATGTGTTTGTTCTGATTCGAGCTTCCGAATGTCCTTCACAAGAAATGGGTTCCAAACCGGGCTACAATACTCCACGATGGGGAGTATATACGATTTGTAGAGTCTTATCCATAGTTTAAGCTCAGTGCAAGTGAATATTTCTGAATAAAAGGTAAACCAACCTTAGTGCTTTGTTACTAATTTCTTCAACATGTTCGCTCCAGCTCAGCTTCCTTGAAAATTTGACCCCTAAGTCTCTTACCTTCTCGCTACGTCGTAAAGGGGTCTTGTTCGGGAAGACGATATCGGTCTACTGCCTAGCGAAAACAGCGCGGTTTCATTGTAGTTCATTGCGAGACCCCAGCACTCAGCTTAGGTGAGCATTTAATCAATCTGTTCAGAGCTAGCTGTGCCTCAGATCTGCCGAACAAATCACAGTTATCGCCACTTTTACATCATCAGCAAAAACAGACCACAGATATTTCGCTGTCACTTTTGAGAAAATTTGGCAGATCATACGTGTAAATGAGGAAGAGGAGAGGTGACAGGATGCCCCCCTGGGGGACCCCAGAGGTGCATTCTCTCACTGTTGATAGGCTACCTCCAAAGCGGACATTCATCTTCCAGCCATCTAGGTAAGACTCGAACCATTTCAAAGCCATATTTCTAACTCCAATGGACTCAAGCTTTGCCAGTAACTTGGAATGGCATACCTTGTCAAACGCTTTACTCATATCAAAATAGACAATACTTACGTTGTTCCAACTTCAAGGCTTCCGTCCATTAGTGCGTACAGTCTATTGGTTGCGCGCTTGTGGACCCACCGGGAAGGAAACCGTGTTGGTCGGTGGGGACAGTCGAAGTTTCGAGATGGAGAAGCTTCTCCTTCACTATCTTCTCCATTATTATTCAGTGGGGTCGGTAAGATACTTATAGGTCTAAAGTTCGATATGAGATTGGAATTGCTAACTTTTGGCAGGGGTGTAACGAACGAATTTTTCCAAACGCTAGGAACTTCACCAAGAAGGAGACAAATATTGAGTATATGAGCAAGGGGGATAGCCAGATATTCGGAAAACTCTTTGTAGAGCACTTGGGGTATCCCGTCAGCTGTAAGGGACACGGACCCTTTCGAAGATAGAAGATTTTTAAGCACTACGTGAAGAGAGACTATTGGACATTTCAAAACATTCTCTAGAGACTGATGGCAAAGGTGGCATACTACTGCTTGCCTTTCCAAATACACTGGCAAAGTAGTCCTGCGATAGCTTCCAGCTTTGGAAGCATCAGTTGAATACTTGCGCCCATCGGAATCTACCAGAATATGAGACACGTGCGAACTAGGCTTAACTTTTTTGATAAACTCGTAAAGTTTCTTCATATGGCTACTTTGAGCCATTTTTCTTATTTTGTATGCTGAGAAACGCCTCACCTGAGAGTTTAGTTTACGCGAAACCTCAATAAAAAGCGGTTTCGTAGACGGTTGTTTGGAAGAAAGGAACAGCCTTTCACGTTGCTCGAAAAGATTGATGATATGCTTCGGGCCGACTGAACGTGTATTTCTCAAAATATTCAATGGGAACGTGCTGAGAAATGAGCATTAATGACACTAGCGAAACGGTTATATGCATCGTCGACATCAGCGTAAGAATCTAAAACCTCTAACCAGTCAGTATCAGAAAGGGTTTGCCTAAATTCCCTTTGTCTTCATGCAACCAATCAGAGAAAAGTGTCAATTTCCTTTGAAAGCTGCATTCAGAATACTAAATGAAGTCATGTCATGGTCTGAGCTCGCAAAAGGTGCACAAGAAGAAATATCGGAAATGGAATCACTGTCTGATTAAATGATGTCAAGAATTTTGTTCCCTCTAGTGGAAAAAGT
Organism: Cooperia oncophora; assembly: GCA_036418165.1. NCBI lineage: Eukaryota > Metazoa > Nematoda > Chromadorea > Rhabditida > Trichostrongylidae > Cooperia > Cooperia oncophora. Next base: position 5,686 of record MU943214.1, on the reverse strand, counting down.
TACCAACTGCTCCAAAGAAAGACTTATCAAAAGTACTAAGAAACTTTTGTGCTTCGGAGTTGAGCGCCACGTGTGAACACCAGTCAATATTTAGGTTCAGATCTCCTAGAACTGTCACGTTATGCAGTGAGGTCGAAACCAAGTCAGAAATCACTGTAACTAGCTGTTCATCTTGAGACAGGGTAGACTGTGGGGGGCGATATATGAGGAGAAACCTGTGATTACGAGAGGACGGCAAAAAAACATCAAAGCAACGAACGTTGGCGTTAAGAACTCCACAGTCGAATTCAACTGTCTCATACAGGACAAAGTTATGCAGCAGAGCACATGGTCCTCCTCCAGTCTTCTCAGTTCTATCTTTGCGAATTACTGAGTATGGGAAGACTGAGCAAAGTTCGGAGTCAGTAATTTTACTATTTAACCAAGTCTCGGTAATAAAAATCAGACCGGGCTTACACGTTTCTATGAGACTATGAAGGTCGTGAATCTTATTCTTTAGACTACGAGCGCTAAACAATAAACAAGTGAAAAAAAACTGATGATTGATGGTAACCTACCCAAAAACTGGTCCAGAAGTTGGATGACTTCGGGCGCTTTCACAGCGAAAATACGCGAATGGTTTTCAATAAGTGCGATGCATCCTCGTCAAGTAGTGACTTGGGTACTAGATTACTGCTCTCAGAGCCAGAGGGCGATGTGAGCCCAGTCCCATTTTGAGTAGCAATGGTGGACAAATCGCATCGCAGGTAAATTGATTATCCGACCGCTCACGGTGCACGCAGGCACGTGAATGGCAAGGTAGTCCCTGGCAACTCTTTTGAGCTCATGAATTCGCTGTCCAGGTGGGTCGGCACGTCGGTGGGATGTAGTGCAAGTGCAAAGTGCCCCCGTCGCTAAGCTGTCCCGGATTGTGCAACAGACGCGCGCTTTGTCGTAGAACGCGTACTACGCGTAGCAAGATTATCTGAGCTGCAGGGTGTTAGGCTGCGTAGCTATTGGCCGCCTCTGAAAATCTGCGGGTGAAGTGAAGATGTTGCGTGCGGTGAACGCATCAAGGCCGTAACGTACCGTAACCCTGAGGGCGTCGTGCGGTTACAAAAGGTCAGACATGGAGTGGCGTTTAGTTATGTGTGGTTTAAGGTGGCGTTTTAATAGCTGTCGTGTTATACGACTTTTGCAATACCCGGCTAAATGTACGGTATCCTTCAACCCGAGGGGTGGAGGCTGCGACCTACGTCGCCTTGATCGCGTAACACGCACCGAAGTCGTGTCCGCTGTAGCGACAACGCGCAATTAATCGCCATGCGCAATCGTCGGGGGGTTGTAGTATGCACGCCTGGTAAAGCGAATCCAACTACTTTTTAACGCGGTATGAGTCTGAGCAGAGATTACGTCAGCTGGGTAAACTGCACATAGGCCAAATTAATTTTACGCGAGGTAGAGTTTGGCAGAACGTACAGTCATTGATAAAAAACGCCAGCATAGGCCAATCGGGGGGAGAAACGATCTCATGTATTTATGTTTATTCATTTTAATAAGAAAGGAATTCATGTGAACTGAGCGTTTCAGTGTTGCAAAGTCAATATTCGTTGTTCTTCATTTGGAACTCAACTGAAAGAGAAACGATTTTTCATGCATCAACACAGATTGTAGGTACACGTGTGAGGGTTAACACAACCTTAGTTTGTTGTGTCGTCGCATCATCGCGTGCGCCAGCGCAACAAATTCCAATGAGGCGTCTTACTCGGTGTCGCTGGGAGGAGGGGGAAAGGGGGCCACGTAATTTCGTGACTGGGGGGGCCGTATTCTCGTCTTCTTTTGTGGCCTAGGCGCTGTGAAGGGGGGGGGGCGGGAATATCTATTTGTTTTGCCTGTTGGGCAGGGGAAAGCGGGGAAAATTGTATTGTTCCCTCGCTGAACTTCTGAAGAGCGGTTGTACTTTTCAATGGTTTTCCGGTTTCATGTTTATAGCGATAACGCCCGCTTTACAGACGGCGCCTGCAACAGTAAAATTCTTGAGCAGAGGCAGGAAATTTTTCGGGAGATTCGGGAAAAAGTCGAAGGAAGGTGTGGGGAGGGGTCGAATTTTCCCTCCCGCTCAACATCTCGATGGGAGGGAATAGGGAGGGGGGAGGATCGTAGAACTCGAACCAAAGTCCCCAACTGATGTTGGTGGCGCGTTGCCTTGCAAACGCCACGCAGTTTTCCCCGCTAGTCCAAATGAAGTGCATGGCCACGCCCTGCTCTGCGTGGCCACGCCGCTCTATCTCCAGGGTATGTAGTTGAGTGTACGGCTTTGGCTATCAGGAGTGAAGAGGAGATAATCGCTACTGTGGCCGGCAGCACTGGTGCATGCACGAAGGAAAGAGGCAGGTAAATACTGCAAAGAAAAAGCTATACAAGTTTTCGGTTTTCAAGCATAAAAACTCCATCGATTCAATGACATAAGTACTTGTAAAGCCAATGGGTTTCTAATGTTGACAGTCTGCTACTAGTTTAGTACGGCGTTTTGATCGTACAGGGGAGCGAGCTGGACTGACTGCGATGTGCTGAAATGTAAAGTTGTTGAAACGATGAGTTTCTGAATTTTGAAATTTTGAGAAAATTATGAAAAAACTGTGTAATCGCAACCTGACTCAAAACATGATACAGAACATGTCTAGGAAGTCAGAGCATTTTATGAAGAATGAAAACGCTGCTCTATTACCGCGATGGGAAAGGGTCAGAAGTTGACGTGACTATATCAACCATACCTAGATGGAGCCTGGGAGGTGTCATGTCGAAGGAGGTTTCCTTCCTTCGTCATGCCTGGCGTCTGACTAGGCAGCCGGGCTCTTATATAGCATCCGCGCGGTAGGGGCTTCCTCCACTCACCTATGATGTTGCCACACAGGTACATCGTTGCTGTCCGCAACCTGTAGGCCCTTACTGCCCTACGCGGTCAGCACTGTGGCCACGTACATGGTGTTAACCTACTTGCCTACGTTCCTGCCACGCACCTTACCTAAGGGTGACTGCTCGCTCAGCGGACTAAGCCTACGTCGCCGTCACCACCTAACTCGAACATGCAACAACATACCAATTACTATGATGAATGAGTCTTCGAGTAATGCAATGGTGAAACAAATACGATAAACCAGCAATACACAAAAATATTTAAGTAATTAAGTAATTCACCACTCTAATGGTAAGCAAGGAATAAACCATGAGACGGAAGGAAAACAATGACTACTGAGTACAAAGAGGTACAGGCCTCAGCCTACGAGACAAACCCTGCGTAATACCTACGGGCCATGACTACAGCCCACTAAGGCATCAAAAAAAATCCCCTCCTGCTAATCAGGAGGTTCGAATGCACCGCCGCTCCCAATGGTTACCTGGGACGTTCGGCGGTCCTGCGGCGATCCGGCTCCCTCGTTGTAAAGCCTGTTGGTCTTGGACGGCAGCCAGCACACAGGGATGAGGACCTTGATGGCTGGACGAAGAGCGGAACGGGCCAACCACTCGGGATGGCAGCACCACGTAGACTGACTGGCGGCTTGGGTCGATGCCTCGGGTCCCTCGCAGTGTTTAGAACGTTCTCTCGGCTGAGCGCGCCAGGACCGTCGCGCCTACTATAAACACGATCCTTTGAAGAGTCGAATGGAAACCATCAGGAGGGATGTCGCACTTTCCCCTAGCCCTTCAGCTAGTCCATGTTATCTAACAGTTCTCACTTTAATGATACCTGCAAGTTTCTGCAAAGTGGTACGAGAGAGCTACTCTGGTTATAAGCATTCACAGGTCTTCACAAGTGACCTGCACAGCTTCGTTGAGTACCCCACCAGACAAGACTGCGCTCCAGATGGTGGTTCGAATGTTTCTTTAGTTACAGAACGCTTCTCCCACCCTGCAACCTGTCCCTTGTCAAACATAGGCCGAACGAAAAAACGGGCCCCTTCAGTCATCTCTAAGAAGCCGATCAGCTTGTAATTGCCGCGTCACCCTCTATGAATGGGGAGAGGAGGCGGTGGGGCGAATCAAAATAAAAAAAACCTTGCCGCTATTACTCTTCTAAATGTGGTCCCTACTACACCACGCCTAATTGTGCTGTTCACAGGGCACGTGCAGCCGTGAGCATTTTGCTTTAATATTAATATTTTGCGTGAAATTTCGGGAAATACCTCTCCCTGAAGGCTTGTGCTCTGTTCAGATCTCCTTCTCCAATCTACCACTATCCCATCAATCACCCTCCTAAGTTCTCCCAATGCTACTGAAGTAAAACAGGTACAAACAAAGGGACAATTTTCTTAGAAGAAATCAACACTCTTCCCGTTCTCCGTCAAGTACGAATCCCCTCCGCCCCCTTCCCACCCGTCGCTGCGCTGAGGTGGTGTCCTGCACGCGCGCTGGTGGTTCCCAACGTACAAAGAACCCTGGCTGTGGATTCCATGACGACGTATACGAGCGTTTTCCAGCGTCTAGAGCCTGAGTCCGGGAGTCGAAACCAAACAAATAGCCTAACATCGATAATCCTTAACTGCGAGCAGTTCCTCACACGCTTGGACGCCTTGCTCCTAAAAAAGCGCTGGTCACAAGCGCTAGTCACAAAGGTACTCGCGGTGAACGAGTGTGATATTTTTGTTCAGAGGACCAAACTATCTCAGGGAACAACTATCAGATTTAGCCTAGCGTTCTATTCCACGGCTGAGTTAGTCGAGGAGTTTATTTTCGAATTGACGATTCCCTCTGGTAGAATGTTTCCGAAATAATGACGCTTTTGCGACTTCTAATCATTTTTGTTGTGACGGAGTTCCCCATCAGCAGGCCCGTTTGCTCGGGCCTGACGATGGTATCGTCATCACTTCAGCAATTTCTGCAAGGCATGGTCTGTGCACCGTCAGGGATCGAACTAGTGACTTATCGGAAGAAGTGGCGACAAGGGCACATTGCACGTTGGGGTCCCGCTGAGAGGGAGAGAGGGTGGTGTCATATCTGGTCGAGGAGAGGGGGGGGGCATGTACGTTTGAGGAGAATGTTTTCGATTGCTTTGGTTGTTGACATTTCGCGGCTTTACAGTTTGACGTGAGCCATATACCCTATACCCGCCCATACCGTTTGAAAGCAGTTCTTTTCCTTGGAAAAAAGAAAGCATTTTGGGAAAAAAAACTTCAGAAACTGGTAGAAAGTTGGGAAAATCCAGGAAAATGGTGTGTAGGATAGGAGAAGGAGAAAGTCCAAATAGAAGAAAAAATTTTGAGAGGAGTCGTATTTTGCAAAAATTTTCCCCGTTGGCAGGACGTCCCCTGGTGGCGACGTCTGCCAAGAGGGCGCGGGACTAACAAAAGGAGAAGAAGAGAAGAAGAATTGGTGCACTTTGGCATGGGAGGGGAAGCAGTTCGCCCTTTCGCCACTCCCCATTGCCTTGTCGAGCCATCAAGTACAGACCTGTAAAAACTTGTGAAGCCATGGAGTGATGCTAATAGAAGTCTGTAAAGACTACTTGTCAACACTTGTGAAGCAATGAACAAGACAATGGACAGTAGCGAAAGTACAAAATGTCCTCCCCCCTCGACGCCAAACGAATGCGCCGGAGAAGTTTCTCAAAACCTTACATTTCTTTTGAAATGAGGTGATCTGGCAATGGGTGGTCTCATTTTGGAGTTCTGGCCGCTACCTCCGTGTAGGGACAGCGGATTCCGTAGTT
>MU943208.1:0-12591 GCA_036418165.1 Cooperia oncophora | reverse complement strand
ACGTCGAGCACTGGACTCACTACAAACTCATTTCCGCTGTGCAATCGTATGGTGAAATCAATGGTAATGAATTCAGGGCTGGTCGTATGTTGAGGATCTCCTGCGAGAGGGGTCGTATTTGGTAGCTAGCGGGAGGGGACCGCTTTTCTGTTAAAAAATGCTCTCAACTGATGAATCCTTCGGTTATTCCTGTTTCATATCGGCTGTATACCCTCCTCCCCCTGCCGCCCCTCCCCTCGTCACCCCTTTTCGCTCGGCAGCATTTTTGAAAAATTGTAAAACTTCAAAAAAAGAACTAAAACTGTAAAACTAAAAAGTAAAACTTCAGAAAATGGTAGTTAGGATGGAGGATGAAGAGCAGGGTCGTTTCATATTCCGAGGGGGAGGGTCGCACTTCGCAAAAAATTTGCAAATGACAGGAGGTGCTCTAAATAAACTCGGCAACCGTTTTTTTCTTTATCGAGAGAGGAAAAAATACCCCTTATGGTCTTGTACCCAACACTGCTGTAAATTTTAGTCTCTTAATAAGTACCTGTTTAGCAATCCCGCCGTTCATACGATGACTCACGACAGCATTCTGTGAGTATGCCCTTTATTTTACCCCAGGGAAGAGTTTTAATGTCAAGTCAGATTAGTTATGATTGTGAAAAAAAGCAGAAGAAAATGCCATTGAAGCCGCTGCTATTGGCTCTATGACTATACCCCCAATAGCCAATCTGTCGGCACGTCTTGCTGTAGGTGTAAATGTCTGCAAAATACGATCCCTTCCCTCTCTCTAATCGTACCCTTCTACTTTTTAGCAAGTTCCCGCAGTTTTTCCCCGAAGAAGTGTCGTAGACTAGTAAAGCGCACCTGGAGCTGGCAAAACCGAGAAAGATGAAAAAAACTAGAAATATTACTTCTCAAAGCAAATATGAACCTGTACTTCCGGCGACCAAGCACGCCTCCTTATCGGAATCCGAAAACTACTATGTGTGCCTGGGCGCGTTTCGGCAATTACACCGCTTAGTAATGAGCTTCACTTTCAGCGGTAGCGGGAAGTCTTTGGAATGTAATATACTGGGGACAAAATGGATAGGTGACGGAAATCCTTGAAAATAAAACCGACGTCAGTTAGAAGGGTGCCGAGAGGGGTTTACCCTGCGACCCGGATATTGGCCAAAAGCGATTTCACAGGTGCAGCACACATGCAGAAAAGTTCCCAACGAGGGAGAGTCATAACGGGAACCCTCGAGTAGTGACCCAATTTCTGCGCGTCAATGTTATTTGGATCTCATGACCTAGGCACCAATGAGTAAGATGCGATGTTTTCGTGGCATTGTGCCGCCGTCATGATAATATGATCAGTGGTGAGCTGGAACATGAGTAATTGCACCAGCGGTCCAGCTTTCCGCTGAAATAAAACCTATCAGACAAACCCCGCGATTGTGTGCTGTAGATAATTTCGTTCGGTAACAACTCCATAGTCGATAAAGTACTTTCAAGGGAAGAAAAAAGCAAAAAAAAATTATGGAGAACACCCTAAGTAAAGGCCTGTCACTTCTGGACAAATTTCCCGAACTTGCTCGTTTTATCCCAGCGAAAGCGATAAAAGGATAAAGGATAAAGTCTTCGCCGTTGATCAATCCCTTTGTGGGATGCGGCACGCATTCTACTTCCATTCAGAATCGTAGTGGCTTATTGAATGCGATGTGGCCTATACAATGACTTGCGGTGGCCAGCCGATGTACAAGTCAGTGTTTTATCCTCCCAGACGAATCTGGTACCAATTTACCGTCCCCGGAGGGTAGAAGGCTTGGTTGGCCTGGGCGGGTGTCGACCTGGGATTCGAACCCAGGACCGGCGAGTGGTAAGCGCGCCTACTTGTCACTACACCATTTCCGCCCCGCTATACATCATTATTTCAACAAAATTCAGTGACATTGGAAGAATCAATGAAAAATTTCTAGAACAGTTTTCAACGAAGGAACGAATGCTCGATAATTTGTCACCTTCGCAATGGAAAACAGCAGGTGATCGTAGACGTTTGTGACAGGTAAGTAAACATCTTAACAAAGAAAGTGCTTCTTTACGCAAAAGCTTCAAGAACCACATCCGAGATTGACAGCTATGAAGCTAACTAGAAAGTAATCGATAGGCTCGTGGAAAATGAGATCCTCAGAAGTCTCTGGAAGATCGCATGCGAAAGCAGCCGTAATCATTTCTCACATATCTTCCAAGCAGAGTGTTTGCAGTGAACGAGGTGATGAGATCGCACATGAAAACACCCTTCCCTTTGACATTTCGGATTATTTATGATCACATTACAGCTTCATGCGAACAAGAACATCCTCTTTCGTTTCTCATGGATTGTGTGTGTTCCTGTTATTGACAGGAAGGAAAAAGAAAAAAAAATACAGAAAAAAGGTTTTGTGATGTGAACCGCCATTCACCCTTTGTAGTTCCCTCGAAAATCACTGTCACTCGGGCGTAATGGCGCTGGCGCTTGTCGTAGGCCGCTCCTTTCAAGTTATAGCACGATAATTTGATACTGCGGTCCAAGAATGGTAACAGGGGTGGCTAATGTAGTGGGGAAGTAGAGGCAAAACGAAACTGAACCCTCAAAACTGCAGAAAGAAAGGCCGGTTTTTGCAGGTTTGAGGCGTTCCAATTCGTTTGTTTTTGCAGCGCGAAATGCAGTTTTCGGGACAAGTTCCGCTATGGCAACGTTGCCAAATGAAAGACTGCGGGTAGCGTACGAGCTGCATGTATGTACTCGGATATCCATGTAGCCCCGCAGCCGCTTTCATATCACTTTGGTACTCGGTCCAAAACGGTAGCACGGGAGCTATATAGTGAGAAATAAAGAAAAAGCAGCAAGTTGAAACAGTTTAAAACCTGCGGAAAAGCCTGTTCTACAGGACACAGAAATCAATTTTTAGACGAGTTTTCCGTTGGCATCGTGCCAATAACCGCTACGCTAGCACGTATGTACTCATATATCCATACAGCACCGCAGCCGCTTCATATCAATCCCTTCCTCCATGCTGTACTTCGTAAATGAAGCGATACGTCGGACATTGTTGGGGCGGACGGCGCTCGACAGGCGTCCGAAGTGTATAGTTGAGCTTTGATAGGGCCGTATAAGGACAGCTTCCTACAAAAGCGCACGACCAGCGCCTGCTCACGGGCGCAAGATCTATTCCTGCTTCGCATCTTCATTCCTCCAGTCTTGCGATCTTACGTGCCATTGTTTTTATAGAATACATCACGCGATTGACCGCCTGAACCCAACCAGGTTCCACACTGGTTCTCTCCACGTTCATGAGCGGTGAAGAAGAGTTTCAGTAAGGCGGTTCTCTGTCTCCGTCCATACGAACAGCGTGGATTGCGTCTTTATAGTAATATACTTATACCACTCGTTACCTCAATGGATAGAGGAATACAGACTCAATCAGTACGACCACAGTTCGCTTGCATTCGGCACCGTTCGATTCGCGACGAAAAGCGGTTCCGTTCAGCGCGTTCGGCGCGATCAATCGGCATGCTATTCCTTCTGGCTTTTCGCTCCCCTGGTGTGGATTCTCTCCTGGAGATTGTGGGTTCGTAATTGCGCTTCTGATTTACACTGCTTCTTACGAAGTTCATGACGGTGAACATTGCTGCACCGGCAACGCGCTATGCTGCGTTGCACCGGGGCGTTGCACGCTCCACGATCACAAGCGGCTAACATGCACAGCACCCGTGCCTGAACGTAACTGACATAACGCGAGAGTGCTGGAGCAAGCTGAGTCAACTAACTAGGAATTCTCGTGTATTGTTGCGTGTTCTCCACCTGATGGGCGAACTTTGATCTCCTTACATCACTCCAATTTACAACTTTTATGGCCAAAAGTCTTTGACGAATATAATCGCAATTCTGATCAATAAACGAGTCACTTGCTCGTAGAGACACTTCAATCTCACATGATACCTTTTAACTAAAAGAGCACGCCCTACGGGTGCCGTTAACAGCTACAATGGCTGATAACTGCTAATGCAGACGAAATGGACTCTCTGGCTCGAACACTGCCCGAACCATTGGTCTTTGTTCGCAGTTTTTCTACCCATCTATATTTCGTTCTCTGATTGCACTGCACCGATTCATCACTGCATCGGTCCGCGATAAGGGCCTAGGCACTGGTGTTGAAATATGGAAGAGAAGTTGTCAAGTAATCCGTCTGTGAAGAGAAAACACCAAATCGAACGTCGGCAACGCCTTTGATAGGGCCCTTAGCCGAACAGTCGTACGGGTATAAAGCTAAAAGAGCGGGTGTTGGGACGAGTCCAGTCGGCCAATTCCTCCTATTGAACCCTAAACCGCACAAGAGACAGTACAGCATTCACATTGTACTGCTAGTGCGATAGCATCGCTTTTGGCTTTGAATTCGGAGGCAGGGTTTGAGGCGAATTCACTGGCAAAAGGGAGGTGCCACTGGAGCAACTTTGCGCCTTAACTTCCTAAGCTTACAATTTTCCGCCGCGAAACTGGCACAAAGTTGTACATTACGGACCACTCTACCCCTGTCACATAATCTTTGCATCGTCATAGGTCATTGCGGGCCATTCCTTCAATGCTCGAGCTCAAGGTGTTTAGAAATGTCACTAGGACCCCAAATGAGGGTTGACAGTTGGGTGAGGTTCGATGAGGAACCGCAGAGGAATCGATCAGATTATCAGTTATGACGACAATGACAACTGCGATGGTGACGGGGAAGTGAGGTGAATATTTTGCCAATAATCCTAGAAACTCTTAAACTCACGCAAAATAAAGTAAGGTGAAAAGAAAATAAGTTGATAAGAACTGATCACATTACTGAAGTAGGTTCAAAGAAGGGACAATATGAGCGACTTCGATTTGGCAGATATTTTATTGAGAAGGAAAATAGGCTCGAAGTCGTTCCTAAGAAATGAGAAAGCGGTGGAAAAGAGATTCGAAGGCGCTCCTCTCGATTTCGTTCCCAGCCTTGAACATCGAGAGCTTATCCAAAAACAGAGTCGAGTGGTGTAATGGAGCCACGCCTCCCCGATGGACATCGACGTCATAGCTGTAACAAACTTAACCACGACATCGAGGACTTTCAGAAGATATAATTTCTCAGAAGGCAGCCCCTGCTACTGATAGGATAAACCGCAAAAATCAAGAGGATGACGTCACCGAATGGTGCTAGGCAGCACGAGTGAAGCAGACGAACTGCTCTCTTGAAGCAGACGAACTGCTCTCGCGAGTGAAGCAGACGAACTGCTCTTTTCGAGGACGCAGTACACACTAATCGTGCTTACGGGCGAGGTTTGGACCTAATGTAGGACCTTCCCGTTCTCGCGCACCGTGAGCCTGACTCCGTCCATATGATCAGGGTGGAATATACTTCTAGCAGCAGCATCGTGATGTGTGAAATGGTGGTGTCAGTACGATCGCCCCTCTCGAAGAATCCTCCGTTACGACCCTTCACCCTCCCCCCACCTAGGAGAGGATCTCGGTACGACTCCCCCACTCCCCTTCCCTAAGGCCTACCTACAAGTTTCCCACGTTTTCGAGTTTTTCACCCAAAGATTTTCCGTCGAGCGGGTGGGGGCATATATAGCCAGTGTGAACCGGAAAATTTCTTAAATTCTCTTCCAGCTTCCTATCACTTTTTCTGGGATTTCCCGGAAGTTTTCCTACTCTTCCCCAAAAAATTTAAAACCACATACAACTCACCATCTCTCCCTACAACGGCCAAATACGACCCTCCCCCCTCCCTCTCCAGCGGAAAAGTACGACCCCCTTATGTCTTACACACAACGATACTGTACCCTGACCTCTAGTGTCCTGCACGAAGCAAGAGCAATACAGTCAACAGAGTCGCTTGCAGTGGGAAAGGAAATTGCTTGAGTCAGGCTTTCTGATCTCCGATAAGTCGACCTGGTACCAGAATTAAGTTCTATAATCGTTTAGGTGAAGACCGGCTCAAATTCTTAGGCAATAAATGAATGATAAGTATTGGTCAATCCCTTTGTGGGATGCGCCACGCATTCTACTTCCATTCAGAATCGTAGTGGCTTATTGACTTGCGGATCAGCCGATGTACAAGTCAGTGTTTTATCCTCCCAGACGAATCTGGTACCAATTTACCGTCCGGAGGGTAGAAGGCTTGGTTGGCCTGGGCGGGAGTCGACCCGGGATTCGAACCCAGGACCGCGCGAGTGGTAAGCGCGCCACTTGTCACTACACCACCTCCGCCCTCATGGTATAACAACTATGTAGAAACAAAGCAAAGAAACATATGAAGGTTCATGAAGCTGCATGAAAGGGACCCATGTCAAAGCTGTTGCTCGTTAACAACGTCTCGTCCACACGATTCATACGACTATCTCCTGGAGTTTCGTTAGAAAGTCACCTAAATAAATTCCAGGGAGGACCAATGCCTTAAGAATGCAAATTTTTGCAATCTTCTCGGGGTCGGTTTATTGGAATCTTTTCTGTTCGGGACGATAAAAGCATCATTCTGTCCGTCAGCTGCTTGCCCAGCTTATATACAGACCAGCCGCTTTGAGTCGTGCAACGGAAGAAGGCGTGGCGTAACCCGAGAAAGCCTGAGCCAGCTACTGAACCGCTTCACACATCTTTTTCTCGGGGAACTATCGCTATTATGAATGTAGCAGGAGACGAAGGTGATGATATGGTCAGTGGCCCGCTCATCATATGCGCGGCCCTGGTGTCATTTGGGAGTTGGTCCGGGCCGCTACCAATTTCTGGCTAGGGGTAGCATTGGGACTGAACACGAATGCATTCTGGCACGATACAGAACACCGCGCTACCGACTTTGTGCATCGACGGCCCCGCCAGTTGGTGTTTAGGGCCATCGGCCCATATTAAAATCGGCTGCGATTGGTTTGAATTCGAGACAGGGTCCTGTGCTTAATCCATTCGCAGACATCTCTTCGCTACAGTAGTATGGTTGCACTCACAAAAACTGTCGCGCTTCCGCGGCTCGAACGGCTGAAGATAACAAAGGGCTGTTGGCCTCGAAGTGGCAGTGGCTGACACCTCCCTAACAGCTGTCGCCGCCCACGACAAGAACTCAAAGGCTAATCTGTTTCCTACCATGTTTTTCGTTTTTTCTCATTGTTATATAGTAATAGCACTAGATGACGCGAAGAAACGAGTGGTGAGCCTGAGTCTGAGGAAGCAGGATATCGCTTCGCTAGCATAAACACGAGGCAGAACTCGTCCAGAAAGTCCGCCAGATCCTTGTTTAGGGTGCTTTCCATGATTTTTTTTGCTTTCTCTTCTCTGGAGAGTCATTGCAGGCGAACGCACATGTTTGAAAAGTGAATCCAACGATGTACAATTGCTGGGTTTGTCTCTTCATTCCGTCCCGTGAAAGTGTGCGCTTGAGCCGCACCTGACATTTTGAGCCGCTTGAAGTTGCTCTGGAAAATGAGCAAGGAAAGCTGAATTTCAGAAAAGGCTATTTCGCCACTGCCGCTTAGCTTTAAATCCGAAAATTCTCGCGAAGAGAGGCAGCAAAAAACGCTAAAGCATGCTAGCCTGAAGCGGTGCGACTTTTCCAATCAAATAGTTCGGCAACGCCTTGATGAAACGTTTCCTATTTTATGTCCAGACAAGGCGTCATCCGTCTTGAGCCAATCCACTATGTCATGATGAAGAATTATAGGTGGCTGGAGCGTATCGTCGCTCGTACGGGTTGATTCTTAGAAAGTATTCTTAGTCTGAGAGTCCAAAAAGCTTCTGAGAGGGGTGGGGGAGCGGGAAGTGCCACATCATACCTGTACACGCCCCGCCTTTCAAAGAAGAGGGGCGCAAAAAAGAGTAGTTTGTCGCGCTAGGTCACATGGAAGTGCCTTGGGCTGCGTTCATTCTTTGCGGCAGTGTCCACCAGCGACATGGCGTCGGTGGGCATTCCGAGCCTCCGGCAGCGTCAGCGACTAGGAAAGAATAGGTATCGATCTGGCGTCTCTGCCAGCGTGCACCAGCGTCTACCGGCGTCTGGTGGAGGAGAGCATGGCACGATAGAATGGTAGCAGACAGCTGGTAAAGTATGGGGGAAATAGGAACGCAGGCTGCTGGTGGGCGCTATATCGATACCGGTGCTTCCCTAGTCCTCGAGACGCTGGTGAACGCTGATAGACTCTGCCACACGTTGGCAGGCGCTAGATCGATACCTATACTTTCCCAGTCGCTGACGCTGTCGGACGCTCGGAACGCTGGTGGACGCTGCCGGAAAGTATGAATGCAGCATTAGTGCCTGCTTTATATCCCATGTGGGAAGAGCGGCCGAACTGCGCGCTGTGTACTAGTAAGATCCACTCAAGCAGGAAGGGATGGGTGAGAATCAAAACAAATGCGAAAGACCACCCGCTGTGTCTTGAGGGCACTCATAGTCAGAGAACCCAACTGAGAAATGATTGTCCTCATTTTCTTTTTTCTCGCAAAATGAGTATTGGTGCTTGAGTGCATACTGTTTTTGAGTTTTGCGATGGGATTGCTCAATTAGCCGGCACTTTCAAGAGCCTTCCTCAGAAGCTGTGAGGCATATCGACGTACATTTCCATTTATCTGGCCAGTTCCAGCTCAATGATGTACGCCAAACAGAGTGATGTTTTCAGAAGAAAAGAATATCGCCACAAATCGGCGCAGTTTGACGACGGAAGGGAAGGGGCATTCCGCACTTTCTGCTACTTCCCATCGACGTGTCGGCCTATCTAGACAGCCTCTTCTCGAGTTGACAGGTTTTAACATGATGGCTTGACGACCTTGTTCCAGCTTCACAAGAGTTCACAGGTTTCGCCAGAGTGAGACATGTAAACCGGAACTAAGGAAGCAATGATAGTACAAAATGCCCCCCCTTCCCTCCCCACCCTCCGGTCGTCAAACTGCGTGCACAAATGTCATGTAATTGAAAATCCAGGCTCACTATTTGCATTCTGGAGAGCCGCAGGTTCGATCAGGATACATCTTCCTGGACTGGCATTCGCACGCCCGTCCCAAAATTCCTATTCCAGTCAGCCCCCATTCACGGTCTCTCTACCGTCCCACTGAATCCTTCCAATCTAGCAATTCTCCAGAAGCAGCCCTTTTTTCCAGTGAAAAAACTGCCCTCGGAGCAGGGGGAATGAAGGCGAAGGAAAGCAGGGGGGACCGCCTTCAACCAAGCTACCAGGAATAGCGGCTATGGGGACTTTTGTGTCCATCGTGTTCTATATAAGAGCCATTTAATAACCAGCTAGCTAGCCGCTATAACCAAAAACTGAAAGACCGTTTATCACGAAATGTACAAAAAGAGGAAATCACTGAGCAAAAGACACAAGTGGCCACAGTTTCCACACTCGCTAGTCAATTTGGATGTTTCGTACGTTCCTAGAAAAGTTCTGATCTTCAGAAGAGAGCGATGCACATAATTCTTTCCAAGAATGTTCGTCAAGTGTACGAATTTCGAGTGATTTCGTCCTTTGTTGGCCAGAGCATGAGAAATGGGAGAAGTAAACAGCCAAAAAAAATTCCGCCCTTCAGAGCAACAAGGTACGACTCCACGCGCCCATGATGCGAAGGTTGAAATCAGACTCAGGTTGAAAGTTATCCCGGCGCAGCTTGACGACGGGGTCCATTTTGTACTACCATTACTTCTCTAGTTCCGGATTTATTCTGCGAAAGGCCTGTGTAACATCTCCTGAAGCGGAGGCAAGCTGCGTCGTAGCCGTCGTGGTAAACCCGTAAAAACCTGTCACCCTGTGAAGAGGCGGCCTAGATAGCTCAATACGTCGCTGGGAAGTAGCGGAAGCGCAATGCCGCCCCCCTCCCTCGTTTGTCAGAAGCTGCAGGGCGACGGCTATAACCTATACTGAGGTGGAAGTCATAGTCAGAAAATGGCCGAACGAGAAAAAATCGCAAGCTCTGAAAAATAAAGAGATGGTACACCGAAGTGGCGCGAAGAAAAGCCAAAGGAATAGCCGAGAATGCCTATCTCACCCTAGAAGAACACTACCACCACTCCACTTTCGCTGCTCGATTACAGGCGAAGCGAGGCTTAAACGGAATGTTTAGATGAGTTCTTGCTTGTTAACATCTTTTCTGTTCCACCGTCACGTCATCCTCATTAGCAGAATCCCTTTTATTTCTTATATCATCGCATCTGATGAGTCGCGGACCTTCCTTGTCAGTTTAGCACGCATCGAAGAAGCATTTTTTGTAGCACGTCCTCAGAGAACCGGTACGTTGGGGAATCGCCGCAGGAGGAGGGTGCGTATCCATGTACTGAGGAACGGTGGGTTCAGCATTTGCTTTGGAGAAAAATGTTCTCGGTCGACGGTCGACGACTTCTCTCCGGTTTTTCCTGTTCATGTACACGCCCCCATCTGCGCTAAATACCCGCATCCTCCTACGACGGAGTTTTTTTTGAGCAAAGGGGAAAAGTTGTTAATTGGTGGAGAAAGTCAGTATTACAGTAGATGAGGATGGGTTTTAAGGGAGGCTTATAGATGAAGTGCCCTGACATCACTGCTACAAGGCACTTCTACCCCCTCTGGTCGCAAAAATGATACAACCTGTGAAGTTTCGTTCCCAGACGTATCGGCTGACAGCAGATCTGTCTGAGAGAATAAAAATTTTGGCCTGTACATAGGCTAGCACTCGCGAGTCCTGTATCCATTTGTAAATATGCCCACAGCTGTTTTCGTGGCAAAGACGCTGGGGCGTGGTCCAAGGAGTGGAGGGTGAGGTTGGAGTTAGGCGGCGGCGCGTTCATCACAACCATTATGTCTAAGCGGAACAGGTAGCAAACATCGGTTGAGAAACTTGCTGGCGCCACAGCACCAGTTCTTCACGCGCTCGTGTCTGCAGTTACAGAACGACTATATGTTAGCTACCCGTATTGTAGTTTTAGGTGATAGAAGAACAAAACAAGATAAAAGTAATGCCACCAAATAACCTAAATATACATCTAAATAGACAAAACAATAAAACACGTCTAAATAAAATAGACAGCTCGTGAAGTGTGGCTTTGGAAATGAAAGTCGTGGCAATTGCGGAAGCTGGCTCGCTGTGCAGCATTTCTATCACGCCGAATTGGATTAATAATCGTAAAAAATAATGCGGTTACTACAACTTATAGTTAGCACCTAGATTTGATTAGAGACTACCGTATCCGCCATGGAAGTTGGACGGAAAGGGTAATACCTAATCTCTTATAGTTAGTTTCGACAATATTGTGTTCCACTGAGGATCTAGTTTACCTCGAAAACAGCGGTAGGAGCACAGGGGAACAAGTGGATCGTAGTGACGCGATTGATCCGTGGCTTGAATATTGGATAAACAGGCAAACTACCTTGTTAGGTCAGTACTACAGTCTTTTTGCTGCGGATGAAGCAGGATGTTAGTGAGGCTGAGCTTGGCGCGCTGCCAGCTCCTTCTGCACCAATTGCTGAAGCCGGTAAGCGACAATAACCGACAGAAAATGAGTAATTCAAAAGATATGGTGAACTTTTGACTTGCAGAAAGAAAATAAAGGCGAAAAAAGGAATGAGCTGACACAGCGCCAAACCCATCCCCCTCAAAGGAACTTGCCGCGATAACCTATGAAAATGCTAGAGGTTATGTGGGAAGGTAGTGCGGTCCGGAGTGGACAACCCTGTGCCAGTTTCGCGGCGGAAAGTTGTACGGTAAAGGAATTAAGGCGCAAAGTTGCTTCAGTGGTACATCCCTTTTTCCAGTGACTCCGCCTCCAGACTCCGCCTCCAAAGTCGGCCTTCCAGCCAAAAGTAATGCTCCCGGTATCATGGAGTGGATGCATTCAATGTCTCTTGTAGAGTCATAGGGTTCATTACTGGGAATCAGCCGACGGGAATCGTCCCAGCGCGCGGTCTTTTCGGTCTTTTACCTCTACAGTTGTTTGAGGCTAGAGGAGGCCTGACGAATGCGTTTCCAACGTTCCCTTTGGCATTTTCTCTTCATAGACGGTTCACTTGGCGAATTTTCTTCCACATTTCTGCAACATCACCTAGGCTTTTTATCGCGGACCGTGCCTTTAAAGGCACCCCCATCATCCGCAGCGAGAAGGCGTGTACGCGCCTGACCCTAAAAGCCCTGGGGGCCCAAGATGATGGATAGAAGAGCGGCGCATACGGGCAGCCAGCCAGTCAGCCGCTTCTTTTTTTGCATCGTAATATTGAAGTCTTGACGGTAGGAATATTAATTGATATTGGTTAACGAGATGGGTTGAATGCATAGAATGGGTGTTCTGTAGAGGCAAGCAGCGACGCCGCCCACCAGTGGGCACAGTCCGAAGGTCATAATAATGGATCAACCCCTGCTAGGGCCAACCAAGCACGTCATCTGCGCGGTATGCTAAGTGACAAAAAACTTGTCAGGGTGAATTAAAAGACCAACATGGTACTCGTGAGTCACAGGATAGGCCATATAGCATTGAAAAAGCGATTACAATGCTGAATGGAAGAAGAATACGTGGCGTATCCCGAAGAAATCACCACAGAGTGTTTATACTCAGGCGCTCTTTCGCTTGAGAGGGAGGCTGGTTTTCTAGTTCCTTTACTTTCTATCAAATTACACACCTC
>MU943194.1:0-13935 GCA_036418165.1 Cooperia oncophora | reverse complement strand
GTAGAAGCCACACCTACCCTCCCAGACGGAAATATTACCATTCATGTGTCCCCGGAGGGCAAAAGGTTGGGTGGCCTAAACGGAAGTCGATCCGAAATTTTGCCTTTGGGCCACATGCAGTCAAGTTACAATGAGCACGAATACTTACTACATTAATGAGAACAATAGCCAGATGAAGAACAAGCAAAAACGCTGACACGTAGAGCGTATGGTAATGCGTGGGTACTGTAGACATCAGACAGGGTTGCAGCGGTATTCCCCTGAAATTCATGGGCATTACTCAACAACAATCCTTCTTCATGCCCCCTTTTTTGAAGCCCGACCATTAGTACTGAACTGTGCACTAATGGGGAACCTGTCGAAGCTCCGTACCGACTCTCCTACCTTATACAAATGCCTCAGCCACTCTTTCGTCTGAACCCTCCTTGCTCTCGCAGCTATGCCCCTTGTTGTGCTCTGAGGCGCTGCTCGGTTTCTTGGGGGGGGGGGAACATTTCGCAATACCGCTGATATCTTCAGCTACCTCCTGAAGTGCACTCCCCATCGTTGAGAGACCTGTCGACTCCTTCTGGGTATGAATGAAGCTCAAGCTAATGCTTGCTGGGAGAGGTTCACAGGTCTGTAACCTGTGAACCTCTCCCAGCAAGGTTCACAGGTTTAAAGAAGTCTTCGGAAATGATCGACAGTGGCCACCAAAATTTCTGCACCAAGCCGAACACCACCCTCCCCCCGTTTCGACATGACTTAGATGGCGGGAACTGCCTTCAAGGCGTCATCACACAACATGGATACTCCACTATAGCTCTCGTGTAGTCAGTGTGATAATCCCCGTGCCTCTCCCCAGCGAGGTTGAGCTAGTCATGTCTGCACCCTCTCACCGAGACAGCGTAAAATGTTCGTCAGTGATATAGTCAACGTCAGAATCATGCTAGTTCACCATCTCACTGCACCCTCTCTGGCAAATAGGATGACATTATCAAACGTCACTGACGATTGGCCCATTCCGAAACACACTGCGCCTTCAAAATTCAGGTCACCCATGATCAAGAGAGTGTCTATCTTGAAAAGCAATTTACGGTACTTTTCAGAACACTTCCAGAATATTCCATGTGTTCTCACGACGACTAGTATGTGACAGAAGTCGAGGCCAACTGCGAGCACGAAGACCATGATGTTAACGAAGCGAGCAACTGAAATATGCAATTATTGTCGAGGAATTTCAGCCCCGTCCCTATTGAGTAAAGGGCCGCAAAATGCGCGCTATTCGTCGGTAGTTCTTTGGTGATGAGTTGAGACTGTCAGAATGGTGCTGAGTAGCCGTCCCATTGATAGGATAAAGTACGATTACCCATCTAGGCTCGAAAACACATTCCAGGCTGATAGCGTGGGTGGGGTCAGTAGCTCTTTGCCTTTCTCATTGGTAAGCCCCTTTCTTTAGACGTGAAGAGGAGGGGTTGATAAATGAGGAAAGTAATGGTTCAAGTGACACCGCTCATCATGAAACGAGTGTTTTCAAATGATCTCACGGCGCTGTTTGGCTTGAAGGGGGCATTTTGTGGGTTGCAATTTGTAAATTCGCCAGTTCCTTTTGTGAGGTCACATGTTGAATGGTAGGTCTCACTTTGATGAGACCTGTAAACTTCTGTGATGCTGCGAAATGGCGAGAGGGAGCCCCTTTGGTCACAGCTCTTTATAGCTCTTCACAAGGTGGCCTATGGAAGGCACACGGTGCCCCCATCAAGCCGAACAGCGCCTGATCCAACAGAATGTTCTCGCCATTGACACCTGTGACGTACACGGTCAAAAGCATGCGCGGCAAACATTTCGTGCACAATTTCACCCTCACGATTGAATTTGCTCCAACTCTTTTGCCCACCCACCTCAGGCATCGTTCATAGTCCACGACACCCGCGATTGTGCTATTCAATGATGGGCGGTGGAGCGAAAGAGATATATTTGGGAATCAGGGAACATTTGCTCGGGGAGCAAAGCACGCTCCACTGCCAACCGTGCAGATCTCCCGGGCTTAAAATCGATACTTATCTAGTACTACTCGCAAATACCACGGAGTGGAAAGCAGTTGCGAACTATAAGCACTGCCTCGCCATGTGTACCCTGATCTGAAAAAACTTCACGTGCGCATAATCGATATCCCTTTATCTTTCCGCACGGGAAGCGCGGGTCCAAGGTGTAGAAGCAATCACAGAAACTGCCAAAGAAATTGAAACTCACGAATGCTTGGTGCAGTAATGTTGCATACAACAACAGCCAGAAGAAAGAGCTGGAATTCGGATCAGTAATATTTGCACCATTGTAGGTACAGCCTTTTTCGTTGTGGATGATGGGGAACTGTCAGGGATTATGGGTTCGGCGCAGCGCCAGCCCGCTTCTTCTCTTCTTTCTGGTAAAAGGGAAAACCGTATCACACCATACGTATCTGTCGCGAGTGTTTTCATTTTCGCGCTATATAACTGGTGGAGAAGGCTGGCAGCGCGCCAAACTCAGCCTTTCCGACACGCCCCATTATTCCAGGCGAACAAGACCTGTAAGACGCGCCAGAGGTGCAAAATAGGTTTCATGGTCCGGCTCGGATGATCCATTATCGAGTGCTGCGAGATGAAGTCCTTAATCCAGTATGAAGGAGGGAAGATAGGGTACCACATGGGCTTTCCGAACCCTCAAGCTTTCTACATGGTCTTGCCCGCCGTTCAAGAACCTGTAACAGTGAGTGTGCCCAGTGACCCGGCGCGTTAACCCCCCCCCCTCCCTGCCACATGGACCTCGTCATCGATGAGTGACACTATGATAGACGGTGAAGCTCACGCACACCCCCTACCAGACGGCTGGGGCGAGGGGGATGTATGGACAGCGAGTGAGAATATTCGGTATTCCTCAAATTGAGGCCTTGAAGATTCTCCGACGCTGCAAGTTTTGGAACGTGATTTTGTAGCAGAAGGGATCACAACCTTGTCCTTCACCTCGGCGAGAAGGAACACAAACCCCTTGTCCATTCACCTTTGTCATTTGGCAGATTCCACATAGAGAAAAGATTTTGACGATCATACATGCTTACCTCAATAGTCATTTGTGTCATGTAAAAATTAAGGTCGCCTCTGGTATTGAAGACACGTTGTGCGAATATTCCAATGGATTACACAACCAAGACAATGCATACAACGCTATGTGCGAAACAATGTTGCAGGTATGCAACAAGCATCCCTTGATAAATAGTAGTGTTGGGGCACCTAGGCTTCGAAAAATTTCAATAAGGCTAACTCACTTCGAGGTGTAATGCAAGGCTTCGCATTGCTTCGTAGGCTTTCTGCCTTTCCATTGACTTCAACATCATCGGTCTGTGAGAATGAAGGAGTAAGTCTGAGAATGTTTGACGCAGTAACGCCAAGCTCAATTTACTGCACTGTATCCTCTTACATTTAGATGTGAAATGTTCTAGTTGGTGCCCATTTCTTTGCTAGGTCTTAAGTAGCCACGTTGGTTCATTGTCCCAGGTGTCAAGCCAGAACAGTCGCTCGGTTTTACCTGCACTGCTTTATGTCCCGTGTTCTGTGTGCTCAACCATCGTAGAAAGAACGGGACAACGTCACGGGGAAACGTGTAGTAGGTTTGCCTCCGCCAAATGATAAGTTCGCGATACGCTTCTCAGCTGAATCAAGTTCTTATTGCTTTTTTTAAACAGAGCGACCATTGCATTTGCAACTGTAATCCGTTGAGCTGGGTCGTTCATAGCTTGGCGACGACGGCAGCCGACTGTCGACGTCACCGGCGACAAACAATTCCGAAACTGGATGCCGACGGTGACCGGCGTAAGCGACGTACCGACGTAACGGCAATTGACTGAGGACTAGATAAGTGTTGATCCGATGTGTCGACGTAATCGATGTAGCCGGCGACAGAAGATTAGATACGTATCGACTGACGTCGAAAACGTCGCTTAAGCATCGTTCAGACTTCGCGACGGCAACGCTTCGGTCGTACGTTCGACCAGGATACAGCATCGGATTGCTGTGCAATTGGCGGTTTGGGTACGACCCCCCCCTCGAAGAGGGTCCAGATACGACCCCCCCCTCCTGCTCTAACTGACAACCAGATGCATGTTCACCACAAATGACTTCCTGAAATGGAATCTGGATTCTCGAAAGGCGCACTCTGCTCTAAAATACAGGAAATAAAAGGCTGTTTCAGCCTCATGCAATATGAGGCTGAACAACAATAAAAAAAACAGCCTCGCCCATTACCTACAATTTGTCTTAGGATTCAAAATAAAACTCCTCGTTCGATAACTATGTATGACATGCAACAAGAAACACAATTGAAATAGCGGCTGATGGTGATCATTGATAGGCTGAATTGGTGAAAAAAATAGCCCCAAGGTGAGCGTGTCAGGGCCCAGATGTGCATTCAATGAATGGTGACGGGGAAATAATGAAAACATGCACGACACAACAAAGCGAAACATGGAAAATACAAAAAATGCAGAGCTAAATGAAAAAAGGATAACCAGGTAAATCGTTCCATACTTGGCTATTATCGATCAGGCTGCAGGGCGCAAGGCTGCGACCGCTTTCTTTGGAAAAACGTCATTGGAGCGCGGTTGTTGGACTTGCCAACGTCCTGGGGTCTGTTCGGGGGGTTATATCTTTTTTAGGTGCGGAGCTTTTGAGGAATGGTGAGCAGCATGCAACGGCAAAGTTTCTACTGTTGTGTATTCTACCTAGTTGCAAACTGAACAATCCCCGTTGGTGAAATATTCCGGATGGGTTTTGGATAGGCGCTAGTGGTCAAATCCGCGCATGGTTTCTACATGCTCCACGCGAGCATTGTTCGCCTCAAACGCGATTTCATTCAGGCTTAAGAGTCGTTCCTGAAACGCCCTCCATCTTTTTCTCGTTTAATATAAGCTTTACATTTTTTTGAAGACTCGCAGTTCAGGAGATATTTCGATTGCATCACACAAAGGTCACAGTCCGTCTCCCTCGACCAACCCGAAAAATCGACTCCCTTTTGCTGCCCATTTGTGAGAAACTCTTCAGAAATCTTTCAGTGTGCCTTCAAAACACATATTTCCCTTCAAATGAGTGAAAGAGAAGCTCGGCTATCTCTGATCGATTTGGTCCGTGCGCCGTGCATTAGGCTCCTACGCAGAGGTAGTGGAAAGGTGTAAATTCTAATTTCACGAGTGCTTTTATCCCATCGCAAACCAGATGTTTGTTTAGGGTTTGTAAAGGACAACACGCACGAATCTGTTTGAGACGTATTATTTAGTCATCTACGTACTTACGAGTTCATGCTATAAACTGACACTTATTTATTTATTTATTCTTGCTATATTGCTAATAAATCTTTTATTATTTTGTATTCCTATTTACATCCGGGTCTTCTGAAGCTTTCCGTCCGTTCATTACCCTTAGCAATGACACCTTTGTAACGGTGTGATGCCTAGCGAGCCTACTTGTAGCTCAATACTCCCCACGTCCCCCGCAGCCAAGTACGAACCCATTCTTGGGGATTTCCCATGGAAAGAGGGGCTGTTAAACGTAGCATTTAAAGCTGTAAAGAATACACTCATAATAAACTTCATTTTTTTTAAACATCTTGACTTCCATAGCTCCACTCCCACTATCAACCTTGATACAGTCATGTCTTCGAACCATTGCTCGGCTCTGAGTGACTTGAGAATTACAGACCCTCCCCCCCCCTCCCCAGCGGAACAATCTACGACGCCCGTTATGGGATTTCGCACAACGATCCCTGTACCCGTGCGTTCGACTTCGATTGAATGGCGATGCTTCTACTGCATCGATCGATCAGAGCGGCACGATCAAAGCCGCTGCCGCGTTCCGCGAGCTCTGAACGCTGCCTTACTTCATGACGATTGGTTAACGTCGCTGATCCGTGATTACGCCGATTATCAGTCGAGATCAATAGACGTATTATAACTTTGCGGACTAGTCTTCGAAGACGTCGGTTACGTCAACATCGTCGGCGTCGTCGCAAGGTATGAACACAGCCTTGGCCCACTGTTCGACAGAACAGCCCGCAGCATTCATGCCAAATCGGGGCACTACTGTCGGTTAAGCTATCTCAAGAGTTCACCTATCGCAAGACTCATGCTGCCGGCTCGTCTACGAATATATCGCAGCTCATGTCCTAGCCTCTCACTCCTCCTCGTACGCTTCTTTCCGACATGGGAGTGGCGTGCTACTCAGGGAGGCAATGGCAGAAACAGGGTACATCATTCTTGCACGGAACCCTCCACGAAGCCCTACTTGATCGCTGGACAGGAGGCGTATATGGCCCCAAGTTTTGCGATAGTTGATTCTTCCCCCCTCCTCTCCCCTTAGCTGGGCGGAAAAATCAGTTTTGATAATTCAAAGACATTCAATACTCCTACCAGCTGTCAGAACTATCTGTTCTACTATCCCTAATCACCTCCCCCACCTCCTCTCCACCACCGTGCTCCCCGACCGACGGCAATGGAATTTTGAGAAATTCGCACATTAAGAAGAGGGTATATGTGAGGGGGGGATTGCATCGGTGTGGATCTCTTGGGGAAGTCTCTTCTTTTGGAAATGAATAAGTACGTAACTAAAATGGCCATCTTGTCCACAGTGAGGGGGGAAATGCACTCAATAGAGCCCTGCTAATGGGGTCACTAGGTCCAAGGAGCCATATTAGGTCCCACATCTCCATTGTAGAAAAGTGCAGGTCGGATCAATCGCCATGACTACGCTTCATTCCTTGTATGATACAGAGAGGACCATCCTTGAACAATTACCCACTATCCCTCAGTGCAGGCCATATTTGGGACGACTGGGGTGTAGAAGGCTGGTGCTTAATGACCATTATTCGTCATGCCCCAAGGCCCACTCGGCAGCATAGTGGGGTATCAACCCCAGTTAGGCTTTTCTGGATAATCATTTACCATTTAAACCCATCTTCCAATTATACGGATATCGCAATAGCGCACTGTTTTCTGTCAGTGAAATGAATTTACGAAGCTGTTCGGCTTGGGAGGGTATTTTGCACTTCCGCTACATCCCATCGACGTGTCGAGCCATCACGTCAGGGCCTGTGAAATCTTGTGAAGCACGAAGTGATACCAGTAAAAGTTTGTGGGGACCACTTGTCAGCTTTTTCAAAGCAATGAACACGTCACAGGAAAGTGGGGAGAGCGTAAATTGCCCCCTTTCCTCCCTCCCTCCCCCTTCCAAGCTGAAGTGCGCTAAACTTCCAAACTCACTCTGTCATTCCGTGTGCGTTGATCATTTGAAGAACACTGTATGCTTCACGGCGTTGTCGATCCCTTGCAGCAGCTCGTACCAGAGCTTTACGTGATACTTTCTTCGGGCACTCATCACATTCCATAGAGCAGCGATGTTCGCGTGGTTCCGAATGTCGTCGACTTCGTGAACTTTTTGAACTTTTTCTGGGCGTACGACTTCGGCGTGATTTCCCGAACGTTCCGATTTCGACTTTGGCGAGTGACGGCTTTTCTTTGATCGCCCGCTTCGCTCTGACTTCGGTCGCTTGCTGCGTTCTGACTTCGATCGCCCGCTACGCTCTGACTTCGGTCGCTTGCTGCGTTCTGACTTCGATCGCCCGCTACGCTCTGACTTCGGTCGCTTGCTGCGTTCCGACTTCGATCGCCCGCTACGCTCTGACTTCGGTCGCTTGCTGCGTTCCGACTTCGATCGCCCGCTACGCTCTGACTTCGATCGCCCGCTGCGCTCCGACTTCGCTGGTGAGCCTTTCTGGCTGAAACAAGTTGGATTACTGCCTTCGCAAAAATCACCAACCTTTTTCCTCTTGCAATCTCGGTGCGTTATTTGTGTTGCTTCAAGAGCTTGCTGGGGAAACATTTATCAGAATGCTCTTGCCCTGAGCAAAAAGAATGGGTGCGCTACTGCAGGAGCGTGCCACTTTTCGTTTGAAGTTCTACGAGAGCAGGACTGGAGGGTAGTGTTACCGGCGTTCTGTCACCATACAGCGCCCGCGCTATCTTCAAGGTGCAAACTTGCAGCGATTCCAAGGTTCCGCAACGAAACACGTACTTAAAGGTTGGGAGTAAGAGAGCGCAGAAAAGTAGCGAGTTTGGCTGTTGCGAGGCACCTGGCTTGCCGTGCGGCAGGGGGATGTTGGATGGATGCGGGCGTCATTGCCCTCCAGCCCCGTTGCCGTCACTTTTGATTAAAGAAAGTAGCACGCTACTACAGCTGCGGCGTCAATCGCCCTGAACCTGGCAAAGAACGTCCTCGGATGTGAGCGTAGGGTGTTGTCGAAGTTCACGCGCTGATATGACTTTACGGGGGATGAGCTAAATGTTTCTTGCCAAGGAGTATTCGCCACTTTTACTCTTCGCGACTAGATTTAGTCCCTTTTTAGGAGCTGGCGCTGCTTTGTTGAATCCCGTTCTCGGTTTATCTGCTTGTCGCTTTGCTCATGGAACGGCAGTATAGCTCGATAAATCTCCATGACTTGGCACAATAAATCCTCCAGGGATGCAGGTACTGAATTTGGCGCCCCTGGGGCAGGCGCTGTTTGCCGCGTTTTACCGAGGAAGGTAGCCCTCTATTGCGCCTATGAAGCTGCAAAGTACCTTACCCGAGCGCACTCACCCGCCCACTAATGTCCGGACCTGCGCTCGTATCGTCATTGCCCGAAATAAAGTATGACGGAGGAATTGATGATGAAGAGTTCCGCGGTTCTGTATGATAGATGAAGAACACCAGTCGGATCGCCCGGCTAACGCCGAGCTCTCCTCCTTCATGGAAGCCCGGCTTTGCCGGGCTCATGCAACTGCTTTAGAGTCGTGACTAAGCTGTCTTCTAATCAAATGAATGTAGAAACGCACCATATGATCGCAGGGCACTTTCATAATGAAAAGTTCAAAATCTGGTCATGGATAATCGATTACTCTCCTCCCCATCTTATGACAGCAAAGGATGCTTCGGTCTCCGCAGTCGCTGCGTGCTCCTGTTCAGGCGAGCGTCGGTCGCGCCAATATGGTACCCTTCACCTCACCTATCCCCAAACTAACCTCAGCTATTCCCCGCTCAGCCACCCTACAGGTCACGCTCAGCTGCTACGCGAATAGCCCCGAATGCAATGGTTCTGAGTGCACTAAATGGTTGTGTTATGTTGTGGAGGGTGTTATGACTATCAAAACGCTACCACAATTTGATAATGCAACATTAATCGGTTCAGTTCCGATTGCGGTCGATCCGATTTTCTTCCCATCTTATCGCAACCGTAGACGCCCTTACCGCCGCAGGCGCTATGTGCTCCTATTCGCGAAATCGCCGTTCTCATCTGGTATCCCCCTCACCACATCATATCCCACTGACCCTAACTTAACTGGCGCCCACTCCCGCACGTGGTATGCAGCCGCCACGTGAGCAGCTGGTGCAACATAGGGACACTACGCCGCCACTGTTCAGTACAACCGACTTTGCTCGTGCTCACGTCAGCTCCCAAGCAGCAGCTCTGCCAATAGACAGACTCTATCACAGTGGTTGGCTTAGATAGGGGAGCGATTCACAATTCAAACCGCTTCCTAGTTCGTTGCTGTAACATGGATTAGCTTGCAGTTTTGCTAGCGGTTCTTTCCTTATCTTGCCGCCTGCTCCTATCCAAGCGTACCGCTACGACATCCCCTTAACTGTACCCAGTTCCTGCCGATCCAATCCCTCTGCCTCCCTCCCCTGTATGGGCTCAAATCCGACTGAGCACACGCAAGGGAGGAGAACAGGAGAAGAGGTCACTCGGTACCCACTCCCACCTTCCTCACCTCATCCCTTTCCATACTCGCCACTCCCCTCCCCATCTTGCCCCTTGCGCGCGCTCACTACAACTACCACACGAGAAACCCGTGCAATGGCTCGGAGTGTGGCGGTCCTCATATACAACTTTTCAAATGGCTAGACGGTAACAATGATTAGCTGCGGGTTTTCTTATCGGTTGTTCCCTCCTCCTTTGCTGCGCGTTTCTACTCAAGCGCGCGCTACGCACCCCTCCCCTGCACCCCCTTCGGGCCCCTCCCCTCTGCCTCCCTCCCATACACGTGCTCAGCTCCGGCTGAGCACGTGCAGGAGAGGGAGGCAGGGCGACCCGGTACCCCCACCCTGCCCCCGCACGAGCACACGTCCAGCCTGCACGCAGCAAGCTCTGCAATGGCCTCGGAGTTTCACCGAGATGCGTTGTCTTATATTAGCGGAGACTGTTATCACAATCAAGTCATTAGCACGTGCTGACATCCTCCAGATCGGTTTACGCGGTTTTGGGGCCTAGCGGTCGTTTGTCGCCTGACGTACTTTTTGCGTACGGGACAGCACAAACATACATACATACCTACAAACCTACACTATCATACAACATAAAACCGACACACCAAAGTTATGGTTTATGGAGATGAAAGGATAGATGTAGTGCTAAAATAGTGGCGACTAGCAAGGGGGTGCGATTAGAATAGTGATAATAGATGGCGAAAGGAAGGGAAACGGTCGAAAACTTGCGACAAAGCCTCTGTTCTACATGACTTAGAAAGCAAACTCGGACGAGTACCCCCGTTGGAATCGCACCAATAAGCGCTACAGTAGGTATGAGATACTGTTCTAGACAGAGTACCAGATTATCGTGCTAACTTCTTCGAACCAGCCATTGAGCCACTTTGAAGAACGATAACGATTTAAGCGCACAGATAAGATACACCATTTCGCGATTCATCCAAAAGTTGATGAGCGGTTCTCCACAGAGGCTCTGACATAGTTAATCATTAGCTCATGTGGCGAAACTACTGTACAGCGTGTCGGTGAGGAGGGGCTATTAGTACCATGGCGCACGTAGGGTGCGATCGGTACCCTCTGCGTGCATGCAGCAAAGACCCTCAGCGCGGCGCGACCATGGGAATACGCGGCTGTGAATTGAAAAAGGTGCGCTACTCCTAAACCGGATGAGAGGGTTCCGTCCAGCCAATGTCCGGCCTGCTTTCCTCTGCGGGAGGATTCAGGATACGCTTTGCATGTGCCTATCGCTCGGCGCCGCACGCCTTCCTTGTCCAGTCACACAGCGAACTTCGTGACCAGCACCGAACCACCTTGGTTGCCTAGCATTGCTCTTCTTGTTGAACGACTCGGCGTGGCGTATAGCGCAAAATAATCGCACGCGAACCCCAATGGATTGAACCAGAGTGACATACCTTTTTGGCGATTTCTTCTCCTCTTTATCACTGGCCATCTGAACAGATCAGTGCAGGGAGCCTAAGGAATGGGTTCAACCAGCAACCAACCTTCTGGTCTGGGTTATTGCGTCAATGGAAATGCAACTCACTTCATTCAGATGCATTTCGATAAGAGTCCTGATAATTCAGTATGGTAATCAGCTAAACATGAGGACTTCCGCACAGGTGGTTGTACTTATTGTCAGGGCAGGCTCACCTGCACCAGGCTGCTCTTACTTGTGCAAAGAGCTTTGTGCAGGTATTCTGAAAGAGATTAGCGATTTCAGGAGGTACTGAGATGTGCTCTGAGACTACCTCAAGCATGCATCTAGATCGTTTTCCACGCCCATACGAGACCAAGATGCAATATAGCCTATTTTCCCTCCTCCTTGAGCCACCCGTGCTCATTATCGAACGCATCGCTGGCATTGCAATCTCTTGACGTGGCAAGTGGAAAGGTGAAGGAAGGCAGGCCGCTGATCAAACCGAGGAGATCGATAGAAATGTGAGGGACTTTTCTTCACTTCTCAACACATCCATTGACAACCCGACGTCACAGTCGCCTATGAATTATTGAACAGTTGCCCGAATAAAATGATAATCCATTGACTTCTTCATTTCAAATGACACAGAGTTTAGGGCCTGATAAAGCATGACTCGACGTCCCATGGCTTCTCACGAGGGACCATGACGTAACCATGACGAGGAAATAGCTTGTTGTAAAGCTGGAGCCATGCTATTTTGCACGCCTTTTGGCGGGGGGAGGCAAGGCGTAGTGCTCCCTTCGGCCTTGTTTCGCGCGGCATGTGCGTCGCTGCGCTAGTCTGTCTCGCTGGTGCCTTCTGCGCTGGGGCTCTGGCTCTTGGATGTGGAGCGTCGGTTTGTTTTTAGTTACGAAAAAGTGTCACTCCGCTAAAATTTTTTCCAAAGAGGAAAAATAAACTTAGAATTCGAAAAAAAAAGATATTGGAATGCCCACAGTTTCCGTACCATATATTAAATTCGTCCAAGTTTGTCCTTTGTGTCTTGTGTAAGTGTGCATTTCACCGGAAAATCATAATAGTCCTTCGATTTAGTCGCGGAGAGTTTGAACTGAAGTGATTCAGGAAGTGGGACAAGAACACTCTTGATGGGTGGTAGGAAGTGATAACGGCCAACGTGATATTATGAGATGCCTTAGAAGGGAAGGGTCACCAAATTCATAGCTCGCGTCATAGATCTGGTGCAATGTTGTTCAGTGATGTGGTGAAGTGGGTGCAAAGGGGCGCGGGGGGGGGGGGGGGGGGGGGGGCGGGGAGAGCAGGATGGAAACAATAATCGTCGGAAGCGAGAGGTGATGATAGCCGGTGATCTACCATTCAAGGTGTTAGATAGGAGCTCATTAAATTCTCAGCATGGCAACAACGGGATGCTGGTTCCTTGAATTGAAATAGCAGAAAATAGGAATACCATCGGTGGGCAACACGAAGTCATAACAATCAAAAAAATAACCAGAAAGGGAGCCACTTCAAGGGACTGGGGGTCACCCTCACAGAAGAAGCACCAACACTCATAGCACGGGTTGTAGCAGCAGTGGGATACTGCCCAACAAGTAATTTATGGGTGAATGGAGAGCATTGGTGCTGGGAGATAGGTGTGGTAGTCCAATCAATGTGCACGAGAGTTGATCCACACAGCTGATTTCGCATTGAGATCTACAACCGTACAAGTGGCGATTGTCATGCTTTGTGCGGGCCTTGAAGGCGAAGTGTGAAGGTGGACTCACTGAAGAAAAGGAGGTGTTACTTCACCCACATTGCGCTGAAGCCCCCTCTCTTACAATTTCTCGTCGTCAAACCGCTGCAAGGCTGTTCGTCGCGCACCAACTCCAAATTTTCGAGTCCTTACCTTACCCTCAAGGCAAACCATCCATCATTCGTTTGAAACGACGGCGACAGGATAGCGGTTGAAAAGCATGGTTGGTAACATTATCAAGATGGTACTGAATGTCTCCACATCTGTGTACTCCCGTGAATATGGTGGAGCAGCTTTCATGTATTCAGCTCTTGAGGGTTTCCCATTGGCGTACATCTTGAGGCTGTTTTTTTTGCCGGAACTCCACTAGAGTCTGTGGTTGGCATGGACTGATGGTTGGATACGAAAACTGCTCTACCATATTCACGGAAGTACAGAGATGTAAAGATATTCACTGCCATTCAAACATACTTTTTTATCCGCTATCCTGTCGCTGTCGTTTCCAACGAATGATGGATGGTCTCGAGAGTGTGATAGGCGCTGTACAATGCCAAATGCCGTTAAGGAGGAGGAATATGAGGAATATCGGCGTACTTCGAAACATGGAAGGTGGGCCAGGTATTGAAGGCGGTTGAAAAGCATGATTCGAGATTCGTGCTCTAGGTTCAACAGTGCACACTGTAGTGCACGTCGCCCAAACTGGTATTGATGTAATAAACTCACAATATCAAGAGTAAGCATTGATTCCCAAGCATGTAGATGACAAAATAATGCAGTCTCAGAACAACTGCGAACATGCATTTGTCTTGTACAGAAGAACTGTATGGAAACCGATTGTTTTTGAGCCTCTATGGGCTCCACATCACTTGTAACTTTGGCCAGTTGCTAACTGAAGGGTCCTTATGAAGGTGCGGTGCTGTTTGTCGACAGGGGAGGGGAAGACATTTTTGTAATATCATTATTCC